>JACEGR010003616.1:0-101646 GCA_014170235.1 Listronotus bonariensis | reverse complement strand
AAAGGACAACTGTCATTTATTTTTGCCCACTCTGTTAAACAAGGAAAACAAAATTCATGTTCACATTTATTTGGTTTACAAATATCTTTGAATTTTATTTTATTTAAACAAATTGAACAAAATACTTTTTTAATGTTATCACTACTGTTTTGTTGCACTTTCTTTTTTTTTAACACAAGGCATTTTATAACTTTAATTTTCACTTTCAAATCTTCCTATTTCCTGAAGAACATTTTCATCGTCTATGTATTCTTTTAGATTTCGAATCTCTCTTAAAAATCCTAATTGAATCATTATAGTCACAAACTCTAACAGGTTAAGATCTTCAGAATAATCTAAACATACTAGAACTGCTTCGGAAGTTTGTTGATATTTATCTTGAAAATAAAATAAAGACACTGGACTACATATCAGACAAGTCTTAAAAAGATCATGTGCTCGGATTGCCAGTTGACTTTGTAACTGTTGAATTTTAAAATTTAACATTATATACAAGACATTTATGACTACTATCTTAGAAATAAACGTTTTTACCTATGTATATAGTAAAACCCCTACCCTTTTAAAATATTAAACTTATGTAGCAGAAAGGAGGAGGCTCTCTCAGGGAGGAGGAGGTTCTGTCAGGGAGGAGGAGGCATGGTCAGGGAGGAGGAGGCATGGTCAGGGAGGAGGAGGCTCTCTCATGAATACACTACTGACAATATTTGATGCACTATTCTAATATTGTAATTTTAAAGATTAAAGATACCTAAAGTAGATTTGACATGTATTAAAGTAAAAAAATAAAGTAAAAATATGTTTTTTGCAAAATGTTTAAAAACATATTTTTTGGTTTGGCATCTTGCGGTCCTAGTTAAAAATATCTGTTGAAAATAGCGTTCTTTAATGACTTTTAATATGTAATAAGCACATTAAGTTACTGGGCCAGCAATGAAGTCAACTTAATGATAAGAACAGTTTTAAAACCTTTTAGGGAGTTCCTATTAACGGGTCTACCCAAATTTTCATACCGCCATATGTGGAAGCGGCGCTTTAACCCAGCCTGTCAATGTCAAATGTTTCGTGTGTTAGATTGGGTAAACGCGTCGTCATTTTTTGTTGGACACATTTCACAATGTTTTACATGCAATTTTTAAACATTGTAAGGGTAACAGTGACGTAACCCGCCTAGTCCGATATCCGAAACATGTGTTTGAGCCTTATGGTTTCATGACTGTAACCTTTATCAATGTTTAAAAACTTGTCCTATAAAAAAGAAACGTGTTCGCCCAGTCCGACACCCGAAACATTTAACTTTGATAGGCTGGGTTAAAACGCCGCTTTCACATATGGCGGTAGGAATATTCGTGGTATACTCGTCAAAAGGATCCCCTAAAAGTTTTAAAAGTGTTCTTATCATAAAGTCAATTTTATTTCTGGCCCGGGGACTAATTATTACGATTTTTGTATACCGAGTGGTGCATCGCCAGATTGGCCATAAGAAAGCCTATGTAAATTATGATACCTTCAAATATTGGCTTGGCTATTAATTGATTTATTTATTACTGGTGGACTAATTACGGTATGTATCAGGTATGCAACGATTTGATGAAAAACTTGTTCTAAATACAATAATTGGTTTATTAGATAATGACTTAGCTTATTTTATTAATGTCTTTAAAATAGTCTAATGTAATTTTGTTGTAAAATCAATGGAAAAGCCAATATCTTAAGGTATTAAAATTTACATGGGATTTTCTACGGTCAGTCTAGAGATGCACCACCCGGTATATACTTTTAGACCTTCATAATGGTTTTAGGGTTTAATGCAATGCAAATTGGAATATTTTATTGCCGACAAATACAAAACAAATTATAAACTTTAGTTCAGAAATCCCTTAATGTTGTTAATACTTTTTTCTTTTTGATTCAGGGTTATAATGAAAGTTCTTTTAAAAGTATACAACCGAAGTTGTGACAGTTTTTTAATTAATTAACGTCGGTGTTATCCATTAACAAATTGGGTCTTAACGCTTTTTACTAATTAAGAAGCTTTAAAAAAAACTTTTTTAATAAATATTATCCTATGGTATACCAGACAACTACCGTATTATTATTCCAGTAAACATACAGAGGGTGTCAATTTAAAAACCTTTTATACAAATATCTCGAAAATATGTTAGTAAGAAATTTTTATTTAGTCTAAATGTTATAGTCAGTTAACGTCAAGTGGACCCACCTTAACCACTTAATGATAGAATACTTACTAAAGTATAATTATCAAAAGTAGTACCCAAAATCATCCCCAAAACAATTTTTAAAAATGTTGAATTTAACCCCAATTTTTACATAAATTTTGGTACTTTAAATTCAAAAATTAGGTTTAAAAGTAATAAAGCTAACCTCTATAATTTGACATAAAATTTATTTTGTTCAAATTTTGTTTGTTTAATATCATGTTTTTATATTAACTTTTAATTAAACAAATTAAAATTTTAATGACTTCTTAGTACCATACTCGAAATTTCTTTTTAAGGAATACGCGTTATACATTTAAGTTTCGTTTTTTTAGAAAAAAATTCACTGCCCGATATTAATTAAAATAATATGATTTTTTATAAGACGCGGCGGCGAGCCGAACAAATGCCGCGCGCTACTGAGATTAGCTGTTAAGGCTATAAATCGCTACAGATTACACAATTATTTAATAAATAATCTTTACAGTTTAATTTTTCTATAGTTCTTATATTTTTAACAATATTTGCAGAGTAATTAAGATGTATTTATAAAAATGTTTTATCAAGCTATATATTAAAAATTATTATTTCAATTGGCTAATATTTTTAAATAAAAAAAAAGAAGGCTTACAATTAGTTTTTATTTGTTATGTATAAATATAAAATAAGTGAATTCAAGTAGCTAGCGAGATTTCTTTGTGTTTTACTGGTTTCTTAGCATTATTGTACGTTACAATTAAACAGTTTTCTTTTTCGTGAAAGCCCTGTTTCAATAATACATTAAGTCAGTGTCACAATTTTAAATAATAACTTAAATGATAACTGATAAAAACGGATCCGGTAAACTGGTAAAAATGGGTCCGGTAAACAAATGTTGCAATCAGTTAAATAAAAACAAACATAAAAATATGCAGAATAATCTTAATTTTATTACTGCCACAAGAGCTAGTGCTTTTAAAAACTTTTTCAAAAATATAAGTTTTGACATGATTTCCATGAAGCTAAATATAAATCGCGACATGACCAAGCAATCACAATAAAAATACTCGTTAATTTCATTTTCTCGAAAGTGTCAATACTTACCAAAATGCAAAGTTTTCTCCAAAGATGAGAATTACAAATACCGTATTTAGAAAACAACAAGAAAAACTAATCTAAGCATTAATTGATTTATTCATTATAATTTATTTAAATGTTTTTTCATTTTACATATCTTAATTTGTGCAAATATTTATAAAAATATAAATAACAATAAAAACATTAAACTGTACATATTATTTATTAAATAATTGTGTAATATGTAGCAATTTATGGCCTTAACAGCTAATCTTAGTAGCGCGCGGCACTTGTTCGGCTCGCCGCTGTGTCATATAAAAATTCATAATATTTAAACTAATACCGGGCTGTAATTTTTTTATAAAGAACTTAAATGTATAACGCGTATTACTAAAAAGAAAATTTCGATTATCGTACCGAGAAGTCGTTTAAATTTTAATTTGTTTATTTAAAAGTTAATAAATAACATGATATTAAACAAATAAAATTTGCAAAATAATTTTATATCAAATTATAAGTAATTTACTATAACCGATAACAATTTCGTTAACTTAGCATAAATACCTTTTTGAAAATTATTTTTAAATTTAAATGCCAAAAATTTTTAATGTAAGAAAAAATGGGGTTAAATTCAAAATTTTTAAAAATTGTTTTGGGGGTGATTTTTAGGTATATCTACTTTTGATAATCATATTTAAGTAAGTATTTTATTACTTAGTAGTGAAGAGGGGGTCCACTTGACTTAATATGACTCATAATAGAGTACGTAAAACTGGACGTACTATACTTTAGTCAAAATATAAGTGACGCACTCTAGACGTGACACCTTAAAACATCCATTGATTACTATCTATCTGCACTTTTTTTAAAAATAAGATTAAAAATATCAATTTTATTTAAAGATCCGTTAAAATGTAAAAAAATTATCACTATAAATACACAAAAAATGTTAAATTTATGACCAAGGCTTGGACATTTGCTTGCTGGTATGCTCGTTTGAGTCATTACAGCTTTTAAGCGTCCAAGGCTATGACCAAAAACTTAGCATAGATTTACCTATGTGTCTATGGTAAAAAGATAATACAATATTGTTTTATAAATATGCTATTTTATTTAATTAAATTCTTTAATCTACTTTATTTTGTTCTAAACAGAACTAATCTACTTTACAATCCAATTAAAATATTGTAATACTTTTTTGAAACAATTGTGCGTTCTCTAATAATATCTTTACAGTTAATGTAAACAATAAAAAAGTTGTTAAATTATTCATACATAGTAATGGAAAAAAATTAAAAAGGTGTTTTCTACACACTACAAAATTAATTGACATTTTAAACATTAAGTTAAAAACAAATTCGCATTTTATAAATTTTTTGTTACATTTCAAACTTTATATGGATATAAGGAAACACAGTATTTAATAAAAGAAATTACCATTTTTGTCCTAGAAATTTAATGAACTGTTAAAAATAAAAATTATTTTACCATCTTTTTCCAAGATTTATTCAAGTTGAAAAGAAGCTTATTATAAGATCGAGAATGAATCCGGGACTTGTTTACTACCCCAAACTTTATTTAGTCAAGAATAAAAACAAGATTTTATTAGTTTTTAAATTTAATATCAGAACTACAAACAAAAAAATTTTAACATTTTTTTGTGTAAATATTAAGTATAGTAAAATGGGATTTTTCATTAATAATACTTTTATTTAGTAATGTGTTAATAATAGTTTAATATTATTTTTTTTTTGGTCAGTTCTTATGATACAACGAATATTAGATAGGATTTTGAGCACAAAGTTTATCACGTAATCACCGCCTCTAACAGAATAAATTACGAAGGTTCCCTTTAAAACGCTGAAACCATGTATATACTGCACCGCCATAATAGCCTGCTGCGAATAAAATTGATTGCAAGTGAAGCTATACACAATTTAATGCAAAAAAAAATGTAAAATACGTGGAAAAATGGGGTTGTAAAGGATGAAAATCAAATATTGTGTACTACTTTAGCCTAAAAATTAAGAATCGTTAGCAAAAAGAAGAGAACATAAAATTAGTTTGATTTTCAACTTCAATGATGGATGTCCCGAAAACGAAACTTTCGTGATCAGCGCCCCTAAAAATCCTCGTATACCAAATTTTGTCAAAATCGGAGCTGCTTCCACTTTCGGCAATTTGTTAACAAAGTTGAAACCATATGTTTATATTCGTGTGTTTAACACTTTGTTTGACGTTTTACTTTACTTCTCGGTAGTTTTGTGACTTTATAACTACTCAAAGTATTAGATAATTTGTTCTTAACTGCTTTGAACAGTGGTTTATTACATAAGTTCCGTTTAAGCTAATAATAACATTTTAAGCTAGTTTACATAAGATATTATATTTTTAGATTAACAGTAATATTACTCTAAAACCCTTTTTCTCTAAAGTCGTCATTACATTTAAAAAAATAATCAAAATTTAAACACTGCAGACTTTTTTAGGGCTTCAATTTAATTATTGAAAGAACTAATCTTGTTACGTCATTGCGCAGAGCGAACCAATTTGGAATCGCTGTTGAACCTACCTGGTATTCGTTGTATCATGGTCAGTTCTGTATAGAAGGTGTTTTAAAAATATACCATAACTATCTTAACGACCTATTTTTGGGGTTATAATAAAACTTTTTTTTCATATAAGTATGTGTTCTAAAATAAATCCTCTCTACTACAGCCATCGTAAATTGCTTAAAAATATGTTATTCTGAACTGTGGCTACATTTAAGCGTCAAATCTCACAAAAATTAGCACACATCTGTTACTTTAGTCCATGTATTGACGCTTGTCCTAAAAATGGTAAATATTTAATTTTAGAAAGGATTCAAAGGTCGTAAACACTGATGATTACCCAAATTTTACGCATTCACTATTTTTTTAAACTAAAATACACTTGCATTTTTGTTATACAACAAACAGTTTTTAAAAAACTCGTCTTTAATAAAGTGAGGAGAAATAGACTATAGGAGGCAAAGTCTGTTTGTATTGGTTATAGTTTAAAAGCCAGGCAGACCGTCTGTATTTTACCAAAGCTTCTATTTTGCTCAATGACTCTCCTATACCTACCTTATATAAAATGGGGCTTAACTAAGCCGAGCGAGAGTAACTATGACGTAAGACAGGTACCTAAATTTGACCAAGTTTGGCAAGCATTTTACCAAAGCTGCCGTTTAGACACATTAATGAGTATAAGACCACAAATAATATTAGCAGACGATCTAGCTGGTTGTAATTTTAAAGCAGACTTTTTATTTTTTTTAATTTTCAAAAAGCCTGCCATGAAATTACAACCAACTAAATCGTCTACTATTAATATTTTGGCCTTATACTCTTCAATGTGTCCAAACGGCAGCTTTGATAAAATCTGCCGGACTTGAGTCAAATTTAGGTACTTGTCTTACCTGAGTTACGCCATAGTTACCATTGCTCAGCTTAGTAAAGCTCCATTTCATGTAAGGTAAGGTAAAAAAGTAAAATAAGAAAAAAACCTTATATGAACATATGTCCTAAACGTCTAAGTTTTTGAGTTGCCGAGTGTTATTTTTTTTAAATATTGTTTTTTATAATAACTTTTATACTCATCTAGATATTTTTAAAAAATTGGCAGATCGACCCTTTTTACCAAGACATTTTTTGGTATACAAAAAAAGGTTTTACCAGTGTCGTCCATAAGGGTTTAAGGCAAATATTAAAAAAATATGTAATAAGCCACTGCATTTTCCTAAAATAAAAATATTTTTTTAAATCCATATTTAGTTTAGAATAAATTTGATATTTTGACGTTTAGTTGTTTGATGTACGGTTTTCGCGTAAATTAATAGAAACCATTTTTGGCATGCTTAGTCTGTATTTCAAATATGAGATTCTACATTAAAAAATGATCTTTCGTTATTTATTCTTTAATTAGATAGAAATTTGACCATACCGAGAAATTGTTTCTATTTATTTACGCAAAAATCGTTCATCAGACCAAAAAAGCAGTCATGAAATCAAATTTATTCTAAACTTAACGGGAATTAAAAAGATTTATATATTTAAGAAAAATGCAGTGGACGTACCATTTTATTCTTATAAAATATTTGCCTTAAACCACACTGGTAATTTTTTTCTTGTATGCCAAAAAATGTCTTCTGGTGCAAAGGGTGCGATCCCCAATTTTTTAAAAATATCTAAATAAAAGTTATTATAAAACAATATTAAAAATATAACACCCTGTAGTTCAAAAACTAAGACGTTTAGGACATATGTTCATATAAAAGAATCTTATTTTTTGGTGTAAAATCACCTTCTAAAATGTTTTGCATTTGTTTAGAAACACTCTGTATATTTATTTGTAGTAATTAATGATTTTGTAATAAATAACGATATTGTGTATGATATTCTTGTCATTTTGTTTTGTGTTTATTTGGGACAAGGAAAACTTATAATGGCTGTAGGTCAGCGGGAGTGTACTATTAAGATACAGGTTTCTAGGAGAAACAGTCCATTTTCCCCAAAAATGAGTCTTTAAAATATTGGTTCTAATTTTGAAACACCCTGCACCATGTGCATTATAAAATTAATCCAATAAAGATTTATTGTACTTTATTAAACTTTTTTATAAAATCAAAAATTAAAAATTTAATCCTTTTTAAACTGTATTTTGTAAACAAGTTTTTCTCAATATTCTCTATAAAAGGGGTGTAAAATTACATACAAACCGCAAGTTTCGTCCATTATCCACTAAAGCGATGGAAAATTAAACGTCGATTAAGGTCTCAAGTTTTTGCGTTGTTTTAGTTGGTACAGAATTTCTACTATGTTAACGACAAAATGCTTTGAACCACCGCAAACTATTGTTGCAGATAACAAAAGCTTTTTGAGCTTGTTTAACCTTAATTCGTAGTTTAAAAAACGGCAATCTTTGTTACGTGTTCAGCTCACAATTGGTCACTGATAAATCTTTAGTTTAAGTGTACAGTAATACTTTAATACTTTAAAAGAAAAACATCTATCTCCCCAAATTACATTTTTTTTAAACGTCTGTAAACATGATATTTTTGGGACATCAACATTAAATAGTACATTACATACTGAGGTGGAAAGTGTTTCATTACTGTCGAAAAAAAGAAGTGTTTAATGAGGTGCGTAGAGCCGAGGTGAACCATTTCTCGAGTTAGGAATGAAAGTTTGCACCAAGATTTATTCAGGGCGTCCCGAAATTCATGCATCAAATTTTAATGGGACTTCAAAAATAAGCCCTTGTCTTTTTATAAACATCTGTCCGGAAACGCTTAATCTCAGAGATACATGGTGTTACAATTGTAAAAAGAAAACCATTTTTTTATCATAATTTTTTAACCGCCCTAGATATTTAAATGGTACTTGGTACATTGCTAAACAGCAGCAATAGACATTTCTTTTTATGTAAAATAGAAAAAAAATACCAGTGACGTATGTACCATGACTTTTTCTAAAATAGACAATATTTTTAAAATCCTCATTAAATTTGCAACAAATATAATCTCTTGACTTTTTTCTACGGTTGCATAGTTTTCAAACCAAAAATAAAAACCACTTTGATGCATGACGAATTTGCGAAAATAGTGAAAAAAATTATAAATATTTAAAACCCAAAATTTTCAATTATTTTTGTGTAGTTTTTATTATCAAATTTGGGCATGCATTAAAGTGGTTTTTATTTTTTGTTACTTGTACAAAACTGTTGTTAAATGCATCGTTCGGGAAAAAGTCAAAAAATCAAATTTGTCCCAAATTCGCTGAGAATTTAAAAATAATTTTTATTTTGAGAAAAACAGTGGCGCACCATTTTTTTCTTGATAAATAGTCCATACAAATATGGTACAGACGTCACTGGTATTTTTTTAATTTTTTACCTAAAAGAAAATGTCTTTTGCTGCTGTTAAGCAATGTACTAAATACCAAATAAATATTAAGGGCGCTTTAAAAATTATGATAAAAATATTTTTTTTTCTTAGGACTTAGGACACTAGGGCCTATTTTCGACGTAGAATATGCCATTTAAATTGAATGCATGAATTTCGGAATACCCTGTATACTGTTTTATTTACAACAATGTTTTTTATCTTATTTTTCTTTGGTCTATTCAAAAAAGTCTAACAAATTGATTTTTAATTTTAAAAATAATTACGCCACTAGACATTTGTAGCCGATGAAGGTATCACAGATATTCTGAAATATCAGACAAGATGTCAAGTAAGCAAATTTTTAAATTTTGCGACGGTTGCTAGGTCAGATTTTATTTTTTTAGTTCTGGCCCCCAAAAAAATTTCTTTCAAGAAATGAAAACAAAAGTCAGAAAAATGACACTTCTAAACTTTTAAAAAGTCGAAAATGTCAATATTACCCACGGGGTAGTAAATAATAGTATTTTTGATGTTACATGCGCAAAGCAAATGCAATAATATATAGGTTGTTTTAAATTTAATCGTTTAAAGAAAAAATAGCTTGTTGTTTTATTATAAAATATGCTACAGTTTTACAAATTTACGAAAATATATACTATTCACTTATCTGTGACAAATGTCTTAACAAATTTTATTTGAGCTCCTTAATTGCGTTGTTTGCAATTGGTGACTTGATTATTCTATCTGTTTAAAGAAATTACTTAACTTATGGGACTCTGACAAAGATGTATTTTTTACAGCCACATGCGTAAAAAAATAAACAATGCATAATTTAGACGTTTAGAGAAAAAAAGAATGTTTTACTCGAAGAAAACATGGCAACTTTCTATGACTTGGCTGTAGATGCCCCTACAACTTCGCTATAAAGAAGTGTCACATTTTCTTTTAATAAAACAATATAGTATTCTTTATCGTGAATACTAAGTGTAAAGTTAAGGTTAATTTTACACAATAATAATTTTATACAGATCATTTAAAAACTTACCACTTAAGTTTTCAGCGAAAAGAGACAGATTTATGAAAATCGTCGAAACACGTCAAGATATTGAGTTAAACGTTTTTACAAGAAATTGGACGGCGCCCCTTTAAATCCCTAGTTACCAGAGCTACCACCCCAAAATTCTTAAAGAGAAGGGGGTCCAGTAATACATCATTTTAAAGTCCCTGACGACTGAGTACTTTATAACCCTAGCATATAAAGTTAGATATTAACGTACACCTGCTTAAAAATGAAAATACTTTAAAAATTACCCAAATACCTGATTGGGATGGCCTTATTTCCAAAACTAATAAAGTTAGATATGCCCAAAGTGGTATTTTCTTAAAGCTCATTTAAAGATGTTTTTATGGTGATAGTAGTGATAATATACAGATTGAAGAAAATTGTATTTTTTTAATGAAGCACCCTGTATATTACATTACCAATAAAAAATATCTAAATGGCTTTAAGAAGATACCCCATTAAGTACATCTTACTTTATTACTTTCGTAAGTATTGCCATCCCAATCAGGTATTTGGGTAATTTTTAAAGTGCCACCTTTTGAAGTAGGAATACATATTGACTTTATATTCTAGAGTTATAAAGTTCTCGTCGAGAGCTTTAAAATTATGTATCACTTGACCCCCTTCTCATTTAAAAATTTTGGAGTTGGGGCCCTGGTGGTTTAATATTACTTTTACATACATATTCTGCAAGTTGGTGAAAGAATTGATTTTTTTTGTCAAATGGCAGATTCAACTTTTATTTTTCGTCAGATAAACAATATGAATACTTTAAAAAGTAATACCAAATTAACGTAACAGTTTCCTTAAAAAAATAGAACACATTTTATTTCCATTTTCTTTTATACAGTATTTCCTGTGTCTGTGTGTTTTGCTTTTAAATCAGGGGATTGAAAGAAAAGGGTCTAAGTGCCAAATTGCCTTAAAATGAATAAAGTGCTATTTGGGATAGTTAAAGTTAACAAGATATTTACAGCAAGAAAATTTAAACAAATAAATTACTTTATTTTTTAAGCATTTTTAAAATATTATTACAAATTTTATAAAAGAAAACCTAATTTAAAGTCCAAAATTTTGTGTCTTGACCTGTTTGCTTCTTACCACTTTAAATGTAAAGAGAAAACCATTTTAAAATCATAAACTTTCCTTTTTACTATTAAAACCGACATGAAAATAAATTTTGCGCCAAACGCCAAATTAAAAGACTGTAAAAACACTTGAAAAAGTGCCAAAAATAAACATACGTACGCTTTCCTAAACCTGTTGTGGTTTGAACATTTTTCCGGTTTCACAAGGAAAAATTTATTTTAAATTTATTTTGGCTTAAAGCGAATAGTATTAATGTTTCCATTTCCTTTATTTACGTGTTTATTTTTTATTTAGGCAAATATTTTTTTAAATAAAACTACACCTTCCACCTTTACATCTAACTCTTTACTGCTCTCTTTCTATATATATAAACTATTCTCCTCTATACTTTACTGTTTACTTATACTTCCTAACACTAGACTATTATACCAATGTATTTAAAAATTACTGAAAATGCTGAATTCAGATCGGCAGGTGATCTCCCTCTAGTATTAGTGGGAAGAGTCATGTGATCTTTAAAAATTTGGCACTTTTTGGTAATTTGCGAAAGGAATCTACAAAGGTAAGGCTACCGCGTTCAATTTGGAGGGTATTAAGTTGACTTAAACCAGATTTTTTAGGACTTTTTTAGCGAACCTTGAGGATATCCAAATGTTGGGGACAACAATGTTATTTACCACTAATATTTATAAAAATTGTTAGGTTTATACTGTTTAATTATTATATACAGGATGTGGCATTAAAAATTTAAGAAGACAAGTTACATACAAAGTAAAAAGTAAATAGAATTAACTCTCATTTTAAATTCTTATAATAGTTTAGTAGAGTCTATGCAAAATCCCAGATCACTTTAAAGATAGCTTTTATGCTGTTCCTAAAAGTTCTTTTAAATACTACATTTAAAATGACACATCCTGTATAGTATTCTAACTAGAGGTAACGAAATTTAACTAAATTGTTATAAATAATATATAATACATCAAAAGACATCGGCATAGTTTTCAGAAGATTGTTTTAAAAGAAATTAAACAAAAATATTTTAACAAAGTTTATTTATAGACCGCTAAGGCCTCCGCCATCTTGAACGCGGTAGCCATTTCTGTATTGTCTATTTGTTGTTTCCGGTACCACAGAACGACATTCTCGGTGGATCCCGACACACACATTGACTCGATCGAGCAAGCCAAACAAATGACTATCGAGGGAACGAGCAAATGGTCTTGCAAGATCGCTATAACAGGTATTGCCAAGGCTGCATTCTAACGGGAAAAACTTTCTACTATATATTCAATTTTTTTCTTTAGGAAAATATTTTCTAAAGCTGGGACTTATGAATATAATGTGTCGATACTAATTAATATATTCATGATGGTAGCGATTCACCAGCTCTAGTTTAAGCAGTAATGACGTAGATTAATAACACTTATCATTTGTTTAACTTTACATACATAATATAATGTACTTACAAGGTGACCCAAAAGTATAAAAACAGGTTAATATCTCGAATACTAAGGGTCATAGCACAGGGTAAAAAAACGTCAAAATAAGACATCTTGTAGTGACTTTGATCATCTTAACCTTTAAAGTGACATTTATGGATATTTCGAGATTCATTTGGCTTTTTAAGACATAAATTTGACCTGAAATTTAATTAATTTTGACCCTTAAGTTATTATGCAAAATTTTCTCGGCTTCTTATTTCTGCAAAGAAAATAGGGTCTTCTATTCAAAAGTCCTTTTAGCCTTAAAATATCCATAAAACCTTTAAGGTTAAGTGTTACCACAAGATGCCTAGTTTTATTTTATAGCACACTTTGTCATTTAAAGCTACTTTTTATAGCATTGGTAACTCTGACATTACTATAGATATTATAAATAAACACTTAAACAAAAATATATTTTATTGGTTTAAATAGTTTGTTACCCTAGTTACCACAATAAAAAATGGATTTTATTGGTTTAACAGTACTGTAACCGGAGTTACTTACTAGGTATTCATTATCAATTTATAGTGGCCAAAATATAGTTTTTGAGATATTAATAAATTTGTATACTTTTGGGACACCGTAGGTATGGGATCCTATGGTATAAAGAAGTCCAAGGATGTTATGATGGTATACCTACCGTACTAACCCACCTACCGAAAACAAATTTAAAACAGCTGATCAATGACGTATATCTCCTGTCATTACTACGAAAATGTTTTCTTAAAGAGATATTAATATTTACAAGAATTTTATCTGATTATTGTTATTACCTTTACATTACTAATTTTATTGAACTTATTGCGACAGATATTTATTATGCGTTAAGAATATCATATATTTGGGTGATTTTTTTAAATTTGAAAATAAACCATGATTTAGGGAAGAATCTTTTTGATGGTTTTAAATACCTCAACTTTAAGTAAATTTTGTGCACTAAGCTCCAACACTACCCTCTTTTAATTTAGACACAACATTTAAATGTTTAATTTTTTTATTTTTAAGCGTCGAAAATGGCGCTGGACAGATTGTACATGGCCCTGTTTCCAAAACTATTAAAGATTGGCTTGTCAAATGTGGCATCATTTTAAGGCTTTTTAAAAGAAGTTTTTAATGGTAGCATAAGATATAGGGTGTTTCATTATTAGTAGTAGTAGTTTTTTCTATCTCTTTTTAATTATCCTTAAAAGTAGGTGTCAAAATATAAATAAAAACCCGGTACAACAATAAAGAAAAACATTCGATATAATAATAGGCCTCATGCTGCCTCGCTGAGTAATAAAAATAAAATATAATTGGACCAAGCAATTCCTTTTGAGGAATGTTGACTCTTGTTTGGCTTTCCCCTTGAGCCTGTCAAGTATATTATTGTTTTTCTCCCTGGGGAGTGTCTTGTAATTTAAGTTATTAACCATTAGCCGTACTGGACTTGATAAAAATCTATCAATACACCAATAACAAAGTTATAACAAAGGAAACATAGACTTTGGGGCTAACTGGAGTTTGTCAAAGGACAGATGCGTAACATATAAAGCAATATTTATTTTTTGGCCATGTATATATTGCTACACTTTAGTAGATTTCTTAGGCGCACATTTATAAGTTAAAACAGATTAAAGTTATACAGTTGGTAACAAAAAGGCAGTGCATTTAAATTTTAGAGAATTTTGATATTTTTCAGCTGATTTTATGTGTTCGGCTGATTTTTGTATGATTTTATACTTTACATAGATTGTTATTTGCCAAATTTTAAAATTGCAAAATATTTTTTACAATTTAAATGTCATAATACTTATTTTGTCTGATCTAGACACATTTCTTACTTTTTATTTTAACTCTTCTTTTATGTGTTATGTAAGATCTACGCTTTTCACTTTTTTATTGCTCTACATTTTTAAATTCTTTAGCCTAGAAATATATAAAAAACGCAAGTTTGTCGAATTCTGTTGTTTTTAAATTTGTAGTGAAATTTGAAATTATCTCAATATTTTTGTATTAAAACATCTAGTTTATTTTTTTACCAATAAAAATATTTTTTAAGAAACTCTAACAAACACATATTGAGCCTATCTTTAATGTTTTTGAGAAGATGACCATACATACAATATTTATTTTTCCAATATGTTTCAAAAGTAATCACTCAATATTTTATTAGTTTGCATATCGCCGTAGCTTGAACATCCTTTAAGGGGTACAATATTCAAGAATTTTTTAAAAAAATAAATCTTTAAAAATTATTTTTAAATTTAGATGGGCTATTTTCAAAACTAAAAAAATATACATCAAGTGTAATATATGTAATAAAAATGCAGGGTATTCTGTTAAAAAACATAATACTTTGTGTGTTAATGTGTACTTTAACACCCGGTACAAATCGGTAAAAAATATTTTACTCGGAATATTATGCCGTACCATTTACGACTGCAGTTTTTACACTCGAAATAAAATTATTCTTGTGTATTGGATAAAGATTAGATTAAAAAGCTACTAAAAATTTAACGAGGCCACCAGCTAGTAAATCAAAAAATGTCACACTAATAGAATCAAAAAGCAAGTCAACTGTACCTACCGTTAAAAGCAAAATATTGTTGAAAAAAAATCCTATTAATTTTATAGTTCTGGTTAGCCTAAAAACTAAACCATGCGAAACAGTTATCAATTTTTTACTTACTTTAAATGTATTTATTTAATTATTTTTATTTTTTAAAATGTATGTGTATCATATTCTTATACTAAATGAAAAACCCGAACCGAAAAAATGTCTCTCATACACCAAAGCATAATAAACACCCAAATATATGATATTTAATTTCACGCATTATCTTCCTAACGGCCTATCGCACTGTTAGAAACTAAATTTTCTAACTTTCTTCATAGTTAGGCATTTTCTATCTCTTCTTGGCAGTTTGGCTAAATACTTCTTTGCACCGCGCTTTTACCTATATAATTATACTAACAATGAAATTTAATAAACATTTAAATTTAAAACGAACTAAACAATATTAAACAAAACTACATTAGAATGACATTTTGTAGTAATTAGTTCATCTTTTAATTTAAAAAAAAACATAAAAATTAGGTTTAGCACCAATATATTTTTTTAAGACATACAATTATATTTTACGAAAACTCACATGTATCAGTAGGTATTGGTTTTTCTAACCCGATAATTTAACCTCGTTCGCAAACCCCTGTATAAAAGGCCATATTGGTGCAGCAACTTATAGCCGGAATGCATTTTTATTTTATTACTAAAAATCAAACTTTATGTCTTTTCCTTACAACATCATTAAATAAATTTGTTTTATTATGTGCAAAAGGAATATGGAAGCAGATTTTTTTATCTGAGAGATCAATTTTTTACAACTGTTTAAAAATGTATAAAGGGTGCAATTTAATTAATGGCCAAAAATACAGGATATGATTCCTTAGCTTATATTAGAAAGAAGAGTTCAAATAAATATATGTCCTAAACGTCTTAACTTTTTAGATACAGATCGTTTAAATTTTCAAAAAACCAAAAACTTTCAAAAACACCTATTTTAATAAAAACTGTTATACTGGATATAAACCTTATTTAAATAGGCATTTATAATTTTTGTTACATAATTGCTAAATAAAAATTATAAAAAGATCCCGCAATGCTTTTTTTTATGGTCTAAAAATATGCAATTAAGTAAATTCTATTTTTTTCTCTTAAACTAAACAAGAGACGGAAAAAAATTAAGAAACATAAAAGCAGTACTGTTATTTGTTTAATCTAAAGAAAGCACAAAAATTTAACCCCCATTTACATAGTCAGTGGCATACCGTTTTTTGTTGGAAATATTTCTTCAGTTACCTCTCGAGACGCCACTAGACTTATTAAATGTAGTTAAGTTAGTGATAAATTACCCCCAATGCCATTAATAATATTGCCAAATTAAACATTGGGCAAAGAATAGTTCGGATATTTAAAAAATAGATTTTTTTGAAATTTTAAAACCCTGTATCTCAAAAGTTAAGAGGTTTAGGACATCTTAATATATATAAATCTCGTGTCACAATGTTTGTCCTCAATGGACTCCTAAACCACTTAACCGATTATAATAAAATTCTCACACCATGTGCAGTTCGATCCAACTTGGGAGATAGGATAGTTTAAATCTCAAATTATAGTCGCAATTTTAATTTATTGCTAATTATTTGTCTGTTCGAGTGGGTTGAGTAAGTAATCAATAGATGGCGCTGCTATGGTAAATCTACGAACGTGTCATATAAGCTACATTTTAACAGCATAATAACCACGTGTTGTTGACGCTATAAAATTAATTAAATTTATTTTGTAGTGAACGAAATACCGTATAA
This sequence comes from Listronotus bonariensis, assembly GCA_014170235.1. Classification (NCBI taxonomy): domain Eukaryota; kingdom Metazoa; phylum Arthropoda; class Insecta; order Coleoptera; family Curculionidae; genus Listronotus; species Listronotus bonariensis. The sequence continues at coordinate 84,480 of JACEGR010003616.1, read as the reverse complement.
TTCAATATATAATAAAACTAAGTTGATAAAATGTGCGTGCCGATAAAACTTGAAAAGGAGTCCCGATACGATAAAGGGACTATACAATGTAATAGTCCTTTATCCCCCTCGAACAAGAAAGTTCCCGTTCTACCCTAAAGGGCGTATTTTTAAAGATATACGGACTCTTCCAACCCTTCAACTTGGAAATTAAGTGTAGTGGCGCCATCTGTTGTCGAGTATTTGAACTTCATTCAGAACAACGGTTATTTGGGTCTCATATCAACTCCCGAGCGAAGCCGGGAAGCATAGCTAGTATTTTTATATAAACTTTTCTTTCTAAAATAAGCTAAGGAATCATACCTTGTATTCTTAGTCAATAAAATTACACAGTGTATATTATAAATGAGATTTTAAATAGGTAAAATGGCTCATTACCCACGACCATTACCCACATCCATTCTCACGGCCATCATAGGGTACTTAAATGTGCATAAATACAATAATTTGTATTTTTTCGACCATCTCGTTTTTAAATATGACTCTTCGGTCAAGGTCCCTATTTTTAAGTCAGATATTAGTATAAATATATAATAAAAAAATGTTTAATAAGTATGGTTAATCAAATAAAACTTAAACTTAACAAAAACATTTAAAAAAATGCCGAAGGCTATAATATTGCGTATGTCACGCGCTGTCAAATATTGTGTCACAAATCGGGAACATTAAATCAAAATAAAAATTTGTATTGATATAAATTCACAAAAATGTTGTATATTTTTCAGTGATATATCAATAGTTGTAGGAAAAGTATAGTATGCAACTCGCACTCAATATTCATTTCCCTCCCGTATGACTTACAGCACATGCGTGTGGTCGGTATTTTATAAATTTCTTTAAACCAATTTGGTTGAAATTTATTACGTTTGTTTAGTGTAATAAAGCGCTTGTAAAGCTCTAACTAGTTTGACTTTATTGAATCTAGTGGTCTCTCAGTGGGCACCACAGCCAATAGTATTGAGAGAAAATGTACGCCATTGATTTTTATGTAGTATTTATACTCTTTTTATAAGGCAATAAAAATTAAACCTTTTCGTGTTATACATTTTTTTTGTATCTGGCTTTGTATTTAGGATTTTTATAAAATACCGACTTAAAAAAAATTAACGCCCGGTATCTCAATAATAAAGTAAGTTCGGATATATGCTTATAGGAACTTTTCTTTTTAAAATGACATAAAAATCACCATTTAAAGTTAAAAAGTACCCTGTATTTTAATATAAAAACATTTTTTAGACCACCTTGACGCAAAATATATCAAATATTCCAAAAATATAAATATATTTTTAACCGTATTTTTTGTTAACCTTTTACGCTTCCATAAGCCCACATTCATAAAATAAACCGCCATATTAAGTATCTAAATGAGAAATCTCCATACTGAATAAAAAGAAATAGGCTAATCGGTAGGTCCAAACCTTTCTTTCTTTTGGATTTAGGGCCAAATAAAATTCAGATGAAGCGTATTTAATATCGAAGGTTGTAATCCGAGAGTATAGGTTAAAAATAATTTGAATTAAGCATTACATTTTATTTTTTTTATGTTTTGGAAATTATTTTGAGAATCTGTAAAATAATATTCTTAGTCCAGTAGGAATGTTAAATGCCGTGTATTCCCATTAGACTGATAGTCACTGAAAAACTTTGAAAATTAGATTTAAAAACTACAGGAAGTCTTCCAGATGGAGGTTTGATTTCTATAGGTACTGCGTAAACATGAACGAATACAGTGTTGCAAAATAATTTTAGAAGTTTAGTCTTAACGCTGACCAACATTAGCTGTAACCTTAAAATAAGGTTATAAATAATAACTCTTTTCTAAAATAGAATCAAATGCAGTAGCAAATTTTCAAAGATGCTCGTTATCAAACGGTAACTTAGCCACAATTTTGATTTACAATGGCAAAAAAATTATGAGCTTAGATCTGGCTTTTAATTAAACTGTTAACAAAAGTTTATACTTTCTGTTTGGCCCTCGCCACATAGATTTTCAGGGTACCTAAAACAAAACCTTTTTGTGGTCCGTAATAATCTTTACCAAACCTTTTTTCAGAATCCTACATGGTAACGTCCATGTGTGACCGTCCATGATTCTGTAATGAGATTTCCATGAAATGTTTTAATTTAAATAAGAAAGAATCATCACTGAAAATAGATGAGAAAAATTAGCTTATGTATATTCCTTTATTGCATAAAACTCTTATTATAAAGGATTACTAATTTTATTCTAGATCTGGCATGGTGCCCTCTTTAATAAACTTCCTACCTACAGTTTTTAGGCTAAACTCTTATCTTGACTCCCCTTTTCGAATAGACGTATATTAGCTATTGTGGATGGCCACTCTTCAAGCTTTCACCAAGTTCATAATGATGTGCCTCAGTGGTCAGTACCAGCCCCAACTTTGTTTCTTCCTCACATCAACGACCTTCTCTGCCACACCCAATTCCATTATTAGTTTTGCTAACGATAGTACTCTTTATTTTAGTTTTCGATTTTTTAAACTAATCTCTAGGCCCGACTTAAAAAGCAAACACAGGGCGATGCAGATATCTCTTTCATCTATCTCACGTATTTCTCATATTGTAATTAAATTAAAACTTGGCGCCAAAAATATCTAGTTTGATGCATTTAAAACATTATAATGTTTCTTGCAAAAAAATCAAATACTTATGCTCTCTACTTATGCGGCTTGCCAGCTTTAAAAAGCTCGATTTCCTCTTTCCAGTCAGAAAGTATTTTCCCCTATAATCTATAAACTTTGTATGTATTTCAAAACCCACCCTTCTTGAAATATTGCTTGCATATCTGGGAAATGGCCTCCTCCAAACCCTCTGCATTCTTGATTTCATTCACGGAAGAGCTGTTTGGTTTATATTAATAATCCTTTCCTTACAAAAAGGCTTTCTTTTCTTACGCATCACTGGGCATTTTTTTATCTTTTTGACATCCCACGAAGGCATATGCCTAAATACCAGAGTACCGTGGGTGCCGGGTTATTAGATGTTTAACCCATCGTTCCCCTGTTCCGTCAACGTTGTCCAAGCATTGAAACATGCAGTTATGCATTTCACAGTAGCGTTTAGACAACGCGGTAGTGCCACCACGGTCGTTATTTTTAAATAACTACTACCTAACTGTATATGATCTATTGTTTTTTTATATTTATTTTCACGGCTGCTGCTTAGCCAGTAGTATAATTTCTTCCCTTGCAGCTTTTAATATGGAAACTCGTAGTGTCATACATATGCATCCCTAGTTAGTCCCTAACTAGACATGCCCCGAACTTCTCCCTTTTTTTTTTCCTAGAGTTTCTAGAGTGTAAAACTTGCTTCCCTGGAGGTCTTCGCTTCTCCTCCAAATCTTTAAGTATTTAAGTGGCGTAATAACAAACTGCTTACCCTACTGACATACCAGATCCCTTACTAACTAACCTGTTTAACGATGCGCATCTAATTCAGAAAACCGTCATATTATGTCCAGTTTGAGTCCTCCTTCCAATATTCCCATCACGTGTCAGGAATATAAAGGATCCTCAGAAGGCATACTTTTTATTAAGGCCAAGCAGCCTGTGACTGGACACCTTCTTAAACGGTCCTTTTTGTTTTTTTTTGCCAGTCTCATCGATTTGGCGTTTATAGAATAGAGTGCTGAATTGAGAAAGATTGACGATTTATCGATTTGTAAAAGAAGTAAAAGCAATTTGATGATTATTTTTGAATTAAATTAGTTTACGTTGAATTTCTACTTTATTTTCTTCTAAATCGTTGCTATTATAGTTTTAAAATTAAAATATACAGGGTGTATCCTTATTGCAGTAAAAAAATTATGGGAAAATTTTTAAACTTATTTTATAAAACATAGTTTATATAAACATGATTCCGCAATTTTTTTTTATTCTTAAGATACGAGGTGTAAAACTTGTCATACAATTTGGCAAACACTTATTTCTTCTTTATTCTAACTTTTGAACTGTTTGGTATAGTTTTATTAAACTTTAAACGATAATATTAGTACGAGATCCGAATTGGAGGTAACCCATCTGTTTACCGGATATAAACCGTGTTATATTAAAGATTAATTAAATATAATAATAATAATAATAATAAGTTTTAGGTAAAGTGCGTTCTGGCAGTATTTAAAAAAGTACTTTTGTCTTAAAATTTTAGAATCTGCAAAGCTAGATTAGTGTGTCAAATATCAACTGTATTGGTTAAAAAGTAAAATGGCGAAAACACCAAAATAAAAATTGAACTTTGACGGCTTGTAACTCGAAAACGAATGACATTTTGAAAAAAAATCTATGAAGCTCTACTCTTATTTTGTCAAGTAGAATTACCCCCTTAAGTTTCGTTAACGATTTTTGAATCACCCTGTATAGGAAATTGTTTAAAATATAAATAAAAACAAAATTTCAAAACTCCTCATCATGACAGGCGGACAAAAATTGACTTGAGGTCAAATGTAAAAAAGAGTTTTTCGCGAATTTCTTGAAAACTGTAAGTTTAATCACAAAATTACCTTAGACAAAAATTGTAGATCATGAAATTATCTACAAAAAGGTCTTAGTTTTCCTTTTTCCTAAATACCACCGTTTCTGAGATATACCGAGGCAAAAAATGCAGGCGTCAAAAGATGCTCACGTTTCCACGCCACCTCGAAGGGGTGTACTTAGCGCGTTTTACAAACATACTCCTATTTTTAATGCTTGATAAAATAAAAATATAAAATGAGGGGTTTTTCCTAGAAAAAAAAATATTTTGGTAATTTTCTCAATTTCATTTTTATTCCTATTTGTTTTTTACCCTATATTAATCCGTTTTGTTTTTTGTTTGTACTTTCAACGTATAAATGAATGTAATTTGAAAATAAAAGAAAATTAATAAATATTTTTAATTTTTTATTAAACTTTAGTTAATTTGGGTCCTGTTAAACAGGAATTTTATACCAAATTAAATAATAGGGGATTTTTAAAAGAAAAAATTAATCATTATTTTAGGGTCTGAAAAGTGACTTTTTGACAAATAAATTTAAATATGTCAAAAACGCTTAAACTTAGGTATAGGACATGATACATAAAATATGCTTAGAATCTGATACAGAATCCAAAAATTTAATAATATTTTGGGTTTCCATTTAAAATAGGCAAGTTGATATGCACTTTCGATATAACATTAAATTCCAGAATGATAATATAGTTTCCATATAAAGATCAACGTTACTTAAACTAAGCGCTAAAATTTTAAAAATGTATCTTTAGTAGTTTCCGAAATCCTTTATTAGGACACTTACCGTCAATAACCTTGTATACGTGGCGTGCTAATGCATATTATGACGCTTGCAACTCTTTGCCTCGTTATATCTTAAAAACGGTCGTATTTAGGGAAAAAATATTGATACTTTTTTGTAGATCATTTTATCTACAATTTTTGTTTTATGTAGTTTTTTAAGGTGTTAGTAAGGATTTCTGAAAAAAACCGTACATATATTTAAGATCACACACAGAACATTTACCGGTTCCGGTAAACATTTTCGAAGTTACACTCAAATTTGAAAAGGCGTTTCAGAGTTCTTTTATGTACTTTTCAAACTTTAAACGCGTTTTTCTCAAAATGGTGTCGGTGACCAACATTACTCGAAAACGGCTAAAGCGATTAGTCTCAAATTTTAACACGGGCTTCTAAAATATATTTTTTAGTGATTATTTAAAGATTTTTCATCGATAATATTGGTTTTTTTTAAACAATTCAGGGCCGAAATTGTGGTCAAAATTCGTTATTTTTTTGAGAAACAGTATTTTTGTCATACAAAAATTATTTTGCTTTATTCCTTGGAATAATTACTACATTTAACATTTTTTAACGAAATCTGTTTGGTTTTTAAATTTTAGAGAATCCAGTTTACAGATATAGTGGTCACCGCAAAACATCATTTTTGAGAGGAGCTTCCGGAGATCAGCTGTAGCTTGTTTCCAAATAAATATTTTTACTAATTCTAAGTCTTAGAATACATTTAAAAGATACCATAATGTGTAAAAATGTTTACGTCAGTAAATTTAAAAGCTCTGGAAAATTTGCTTTTTTCGGCCTTCTAACTGTATATAACCTCTTAATCAAACCTACAGATTTCCATTAATTTGCGAATTTTTAAACCTTTGACCTAGAGTCAAATTTTTTCTACTGGTCGGAGTAATAAAAAGTTTTAAAATTTTGTTTTTAAATATGTTTTTAAACAATTTTATTCATTTTTAGCTGGATAGAAATTTAAGTAACTTCACCCTTATGTTTAGGTCTAATTTGATCGGACTAATTAAGTGTGTTGTATTTGTTTTTATATAACTGCTTAAGCCTAGTCCAGACCTAAATACATTTGCCTGCAAACAAAAAAAAACAGTTGTATATAAACTGTATAAAAGCTGTTAATAAACATTAAAACAAATTAGTGATCCAAACGAAATTTCGAATTAAAAAAAAACAATTTTTTTATTTCAATAATTTAAAAATATAGGTATAAAAATTGCAGTGACTTAAATTATTTTTGTCAAAAATACTTGTTTATGTGCCACTTGATGCTCCACTGCATTTGCAATTTATGGCTAAATAGGCCACTTACTGTTGTTAATAACATTTTTTTTGTGTATCTTGTTTTGTTAAATTTTTTTGTAATTTTTCAGTTTTAACACCCCATATCTTAAGAACGAAACATTCGCGGATTTATGTTCATATAAACTTTCTTTCTTATTTTAATGAGGAAATTCTACCATAGCACTTTGACATCACTGTTCAAAAACACCCTGTATAACAAATAGTCTGTCTCTGTTGTAAATTGGATTTTTGTTATTCGACACATGACCACAACAGTGGTCATTGTTTGTTTAATTTGTCATGTAATTGCTTTCGCGTATAATTAGACCAGCTGACATTAGCTTCTGTCGTATGACGTTAATATAATAGCACCTACGGATATTGTGTTAAAATTATTAGAGAAACTACAAATTGTTAGTGATTACCAATTACATTATCTTAACGTCGATTACAGCCTATACATTAAATACAATTTACGATATTAAAAACTTTCTTCAGATACCGACTGTGCAGCCTGAGTAATGAAATTCACTTTATGATAATAACACTTTAAAAACCTTTTTAGGAGGGTTTCGTTTTAACGAACCTACCACGAATACTTATACCGTTATATATGTAAGAAAGCGGTGCGTTAACCCAGCCTGTCAATGTCAAATGTTTCGGAGTGCCAGACCGGGCCAACGCATCTTTCTGGTCGGACAAGTTTACCACAATGTTTTACATGCAATTTTTAAAACATTGTTTAAAACAATGTTTAAAAATTTCATGCAAGACCTTATGGTTAACTTGTCCGACGAAACAAGTGTCGCGATTGCCCGGTCCAACACCCGAAACATTTTGACATTGTCAGACTGGGTTAAGGCGCCGCTTTCATATATGTCGATATAAGATATTCGTGGTAGACTCGTCAAAAAAACCTTCCTTAAAATGGTTTTAAAGTGTTTTTATGGCTAGCCAGGGACTACTATAGATTTCATCTTGACTTGGAAAAACCTTTTAAGATGTTTCCTTTACAACCAGAGTTAATTTATAAATATTTAAAATGGTTCCGACATACCCTCCATATTAGCGACCATTTTATGTCGTAACCCTTTCCGGTACATATAAATTATTTTTGGTTACAACAGCAAAAAATGTTTTGTACAATTACGACATATTATTATGAATTTTATAGCTTTATTATTAAACCCTTTCTTTTTAATGAGCTTATATCTCTAAAACACGTTACATCAAAATGTATAGAAAAAATGCACGCATAAATCTTACTACTCAAAAATTTCTATGAAAATCTTAGCTTTAAACATATAGGAATGTAACGGAATGATTTAACTTTCAGCATTTCACTTCCTTAATCTATCTTTTAGGCCACTAAACTTTTTTCTGGAAAACTGTTATAATACGAGAAATATGTAGCTTTAGAAATATTTCCTGATATCGCCTGTCTTACAATAGATTTTACTACTTAAGGAAGAATATTTTTTAATTGTAACTAAAAAGAGTATTTTTTTAAATATATTTGCATAACTAAACATGGTCGTTTTAAAACTGATAAGTGGTTTAACAAATAAAAGAATTCTTTGCTAAGTAGATCTACACTAGTTTTAATCGAAATACGTTATGTCTTTTTAAGAAGCTTGCCCAATAGAATGTAGCTTACGGTTTTTATGCCTGAAAGTGATACTTTTTGGCTTTTTAACACAAAAAAAAGAATTCAAATCGAAGGTAAAATATAATATATTAAAAAAGTATTAAACCCATGAATAATACCAAAAAACTTAACAGAAAAGAATGTTTCCAAAGAAACATAAGGGCTATGCACATTTTTAACACATGCTTTACACCACAAGCATTTTTTTTAATTTAAATAAAATCGCCTTTCTATTAACATCTTACAATTTTTTATAGTATGACACCCATTTTCTTAATCAAAAAGTACTACCTAGTATAATACGAGTACAAGAGGTTTTATCAATTATTTAACCCTACAGACAATTTAAATATTTGATATAGTTTTATTTTATTATTTTGTAATGTATTTAAAAACTATAAAACAAGGATGTTTTTTACAACATAGTAAAGTATAACACTCACTTTTTAGTGAATTTATGGTTAGTTTTTTTAGATAATTTTATCTTTGCTCTTTACTTCTTTTTTACCTTTTTTGTTTCTTTACGAATACGTTCAGTTTTAAGGAAAAGAAGGTTTAAAAAATGTGTGCAAATTTATGGTACTAAATACATTCAGATTATTAAAGCAGTTTAAAGTATTTATTTGTAATATGTCTGAGACCTTTACTAGCAGCTTATAATATATGAGCCCTTGAGAGCCAGAGCGGGCTATCCCGCAAATATTAAAAAGTGTATTTATGTGTATGTATGTATTTTTTATTAACAGAATCCATATTTATTACGAACTTAGTGGACTAAGTGATAGTTGGATAAAACTATCCTATAATACTTTTAAGTCTACTGTGGATCCGATAAAAATATTCACCTTTTAAAAATACGCGTTAATGCACTTTTTAAGCTTTTGTGAAATAGTCAGCTCTGGTTTTTAATTTCTAAATAAACGGTGCTTTCGCAAAAACTGACCAAAGTATATCATATCGTATTCTTTCCAATAAAATGAGAAAGGAGCATGTAAAATATGTTTTGGTCAGTTTTTGTTTTAACACCTTTATTTAACTTCACCCTAAACTGTTGCTTCTACAATCTTGATTAATATAAAGTTAATATTTGTAACAAACTGAATGCCAAGTACCTATAAACATCGTTTGGAGTGTTAAAACTTCATATAAACAACTAGTGCACTCTTATAAAAAAATCATTTTGTCTACCAGCACACTCTGTGTACCACATTTGTAGGTTCCCTAGTACTTTTTAATAGCCCCAAAAACCTAAAATATTTGGGGCTAGGGATCTTTGCCCTAAACTGTACATATTTTGTATATACATAGGTAGTCCGCACATGATACCACGTACAATCACGGTCTGTATAAAGCAACCTTTCTTTTAATTAACAGGTAAACTTTATATTGACCTGAGCTGTACTATTCCCGATGAAGCACATACAAGTCTTGCTCACTCTCTCTATCTCTCTCTTTCTCACATACACGACCTGAATGTACTCCCCCCCACCAACACACACCCATACACACAAAAACACAAATTTATTGTAAATAATTTTTGCTTTTGATGTGTCTCTACCCTTTAACTTTGTCTATATCTGTCCCATTTTTCTATATTAGCATGTACAGCTTTCCTTGTCTAACTGTATGCCAGAGCATGTTCTGTCGTCGGTGATGAAGATAAATCTGTGTGCTTTCCTTGTCTAGCACTTGAGTTGTGGTCTTTACCTATTGTTGTGTAAATATAATTAAATATATACAGGGTATCTAATATGCATGAAAACATGACTATACAGTATTTTTATAATATGAAAAAAAAAACTTTTTTAAATACGTATAGATTCCTGTATACATATTCTTATTGAGAAACTGGCTTCTATAGTCAATTAAAAAAATGTTTTTAATTATGTGTTCTTGTCTTCTTCAATTATTTTGTTTTTATTTTTAAAAAAGTTTTAATTTTTTAAAGAAATATATTTTTTCTTCTTTTCCATATTTAGTCTTTTTCTAAAATTTCTAGATATAAGGAAAATTTTCATTCAAAATCAAAACAAACTTCCCTTACCAACCAAACTAGGCAGTGTGTTTCTTAATTAGGGTTATCAAATTTCAGAACGTATTCCTGAGCTATACAGGGTGTCCCACCAGGACATTTTTAAAATATAGGCTTTGGAATATTTTAAAAATTTGGTTACAATTTAAAGTCAATTGGGGACATCCAACCAAAATATTTTGACCATTCTAGCACTTCTGGTTATACCGGAACTGACTTATTTTAAATTTTGTGTCAAAAAAGACGTTTGCAAACTACCTATTACATAAACATCAATTTTTCCTTAACAAAACCCTTTTAAAGGAATAGAAGATAGATTCATTATGATGAAATATCTTTTTGGTAGACTGTATTGATATTTCAACAATTAATAAATACAGAGTGGTCAAAAATACTTATTAAAAATTGTATCCTAAAAAACGTAAAAGTTTTTTTAAAGAAAAACCTCCCTCTTTTTACCTTATTCTATTGAACAATAAAAATAAGGCTAAGTTTGTAAAAAAATGTGTATTTTAAAAATTTATGGTTTAAAAGAATTAACAATTTAATATTTATCTATTCTATATTCTAAATTGTTAATAACCCAAAAACCATTAATTTTTAAAATTTTTAATATTTTACCAACTTTCCCTTATTTTTATTGCCCAATAAAATGAGATAATAAAAGACAGTAGTTTTAATTTGAAAAAATTGACTTTTAAGGTTATTGTCAATATAATTTTTCAACGAATATTTTTGACCACCCTGTATTTAATAATTGTTTAAATATCAATGTAGTCTACTAAATAAGGTGTTCATTTTCAAGTAATATATTCCCAATTTCTTTTAAAGACTTTTGTTTTGGAAAAATTGATCGTTATGTAATGGTTTGCAATTTTCATTTTGGCATAAAATTTAAAATAAGTTAAAAATGCTGAGACTTAGACTTAGGATATATAATTATATAGGGTGTTTGATTTAAAATAGGAAATTTGACATTATCTTCCGGTGTAACCGGAAGTGATAAAAACGTCAAAATATTTTAGTTGTTTCTTCCATTGCCTTTATAAGGTTACTAAATTTTAAAAATTTTCCAAAGCCCACTTTTCGTAAAATCGATCGCAGCAGTTCCTTGTGGGGCACCCTGTATATATAAAAAGGTTATAAAAATATAGTTTTAAAAAAGTATGCATTTTGAGAAAGTGTATTATTTATTGACAAGTTATGTTAAAAAATGACGAAAATGGCATCAAAATTTGTCTTGTTTCTCAATAAAAATATTTTTCAAAATAAAAAAATGTCAACTTTGTTTAATAAGATAAATAATGAGTTTATATTTTTTAACGAGTATATTTATAATTTTTTAAAAATTTTAGTCAAATCGGCACAAGGTTTAATAGCAAAAGATAAGAGCGGCACGTCGGATCCTTATGTGACTGTACAAGTTGGAAAAGTGAAGAAACGCACAAAAACCATGCCTCAAGAACTGAATCCTGTTTGGGACGAGGAATTTTATTTGTACGTAATTTTGTGGAAGAAAATATTATATGAAGTGTATTATACTAAATATAAAGTTATGTTTTTCAATAAATACAGGGTGTCCGCTAACTTGGTATACAGAAAAACCGCAGATGTCGCGATGTCAAAATATTAAGATTTAACCAAACATACCTATATGCAAAAGTTGATAATAGGGAAGATAAGGGGTGTCAAAGTATATAAAATATTTTTAATTTTTTCGATAATTTTTGATGTGTTTTAAATAGTTTAGCAAAATCTAGGGGTGCTTTGACATGACGCTATTTAGATCTGATATTAATTTTAATGTTTAAACTAGGGGCTACAAGCTACATTGTTTAAATTTCCCCAAAACTTTCCAACTTTCTTGTGCCACTCTATATGTACCATCTAACTGAACCAGTAAATTCCCTATACTTTCTACCTAAAAAAGGTATACTTTGTAAGAATGACTCCGAGCAACCGTTTTCCAGATATTTGCATTTAAATTGTTTGGTGCAACCAAAAAGTATATGAAAGAATGCATTAAATCATTCGTTTATCATGCGAAAGTTGTAGTTATGACTGATACGCTGTTTTTAACGGCATTTTTTGTTGCACTAAACCACTTAAGTTCAAATATCTTGTAAACGGCTGCTCAGAGCCATTCTTATAATGTATACTTTTTTGTGTAGAAACCATAGGGGAGTTAACTAGTTTACTTAGATGTTACATACAGTGTAGCACAAAAAGTTTGGACATTTTAAAAAAATTAAATAGTTTAGCTAGCTTCCTTTAGTTTACACATAAAAATTAATATCAGAGAATAGCTTATGTCAAAAAACCTCTAGATACCGAGTTTTATTAAAATATTCAAAACGTATAAAAATCATCGAATTAAATCAAAAATATTTTTTTCAATTTAACATCTGTATCTTCCTTATTATCAACTTTTGAATATGGGTATGTGTGGTTTAATCTCAATATTTTGATATAAGGAATCCGTTGTTTTTGTGTACCATTTATTGGCGGACACCCTGTATAAATTATTAATTTTTTGGATTCTACCTCAAAGAGCGTCAAAAACTGGTAATTTTAAGTCAGGTTAAGACCATCATATATTTTTAAAATTTAATAAAACAATTTCTGTTTTTAGTGAATGTCATAACAGTTCCGATAGAATAAAAGTCAGGGTATGGGATGAAGATAACGACTTGAAAAGCAAATTAAGGCAAAAGTTGACAAGAGAATCGGACGATTTTTGGGGCAAACAATTATTGAAGTAAGTGCAAATAAGTCATACACGTTGAGCCACTTCAAAAGGTTCATAGGCAATTAAAACAACAACAAAAACGGATCGATGTGTCATCATATTTACATGCCGGCATTCTTTGCCTAATATCGACCTGTTAGTATTATACATGCGTTAGACCATCTCCTTTCCACGCATTGTCTATAAGCCTTTTAAATTGGCTGAACGTGTATAATATAGAATCACACTGACATCACCCTTTTTGATAGTCTGAGACACTTTTCATCTCCTGTTTCACTAGTACAAGGACTGGTTCTATTCCGTAAAATTTTTAAATAACCCAGTCGACCTACTAGTTTACAAGCGCAAATTTGTAAATAACTAATAATGCCATCATATAACAAGCAATAGTATATTACATTACAAGTGTGAAAACTGACTACTTTCACTTTAGCGAATGCGGCAAACCCACGAGTGTAGAAAAGTTATTCTCACACAAGTAATGTACACTTTTTTCTACGACCACAAATTATTTACCAAAAACTATTTCAAGTTTATTTGTCTTCTCAAAAAAAATATAAAAAAATAAAAAATTTGCATCACCAGAATGATATTATAATTTTCCTAACTGCGGTATATTATACTGTTTAACAATTTTTTTTTGCGACTGCTATGAAAAGTGTCTAAAAACGCACGTCAAACAGGAAAATGACTTATTTCACATGATGGATGTTGTAAACCTCGTTAGTGTCAACCAGTCAAAAATATTTTATTTTCTGTCATTTAGTTCTGACATAAGCGTGTAAAATCATTTCTCACGGCGCGGCGTATAAAATTTTTCCCACAATCCTGTCAAAAGTTAAAAAATTTAAAAAAATCACATATCAATCCTTATTTTCTGCTGTCGAAGAAAAGTATCGTGTGCAACACGTTTGTAACTGACTCTTTGCAACTCGTATGACTTGTAGCATCCGCCTACGGCTCGTGCACAAACGTCATACTTGTGTGCAAAAGTCTTTTTAAAACTTGTTGCATAATAATATATTGAAAACCACTAGTCCTAGAGCTACTGAACCCATCTAGTAACGTTAGACCTGTAAGGCTAGAAATTTGTATAGTGATAAGTCATAGCATGTTAAGTACGAGAATCATCGCCTGGCAAGCATCAGCCGTGCACATCATCACCCTGTATATTTTTGAGAGTTTAAAAAAATAATAAAAAAAAGAACATGGCTTAAAATTGACAGGCGTTTTCGATGGGCAAAAGTACCTGCCCGGTTAACTGCAAGGTGTGGCTGATTTGGATGGCCATATTTCCAAAGCTAATAGAGTTAGACGTACCTAACGTGGTATTTTTTAAAGCTCTCTTTAAGATCTTTTTAATGGTAATATAGTATACAGGGTGCCTCATTAGAAAAAAAACATTTTTTTCACCCTGTATATTATTACCAGTTTCGCCGTTAAAAGATCTTTAAAAGAGCTTTAAGAAAACAACACATTAGGTACATCTAACTTTATTAGTTTTATAAATACGGCCATCCAAATCAGCCACACCTTTCAGTTCGCCTGGCAGGTACTTGTGCTCATCGAAAACGCCTATCATTTTTTTACCATAAATTAACTAAATCCTAAAAAACTTTAAGCTTACAGTTTCAAATTTTTTTATTTCTATTATTTTTTTTTATCTTGTAAAAATATACAGGGGATGATGTGCACGGCTGATGCAGGCCAGGTGATGATTTTCGTTCTTAGCATGCTATGACTCATCACTATACAAATTTCCAGCCTTACAGGTCTAACGTTACTCGAAGGGTGCACTAGCTCTTCTACTTATAACTTTCATTATTTTAGAATTTGGTAATAATTTACAAACCGGCCAATTTTAATAAAATTTGGGATATGCAGGTTTTTGAGCGTTGATTACGCTTATTCATCATTACACCTGATAACCAAAACTAACCTGAATTCCCTATTTTCCCCCTTCTTTTGATCTCAATTCTTAATTATTAAAAGCTAAATTGGTACTCAATGTTTGATTTCCACCACTTAAAACCCCATTTTTCTATTTATTTTACCCGTTTTTTCCATAAAATTGCAAAGCTTTACTTTCGGCGCCAAGGCTGCTGCGATCGAAAGTGAAGCTTTACAATTTTATGAAAAAAATGGGTAAAATAAATCGTAAAATAGGGTTTTTAGAGGTGAAAATTAAATACTAGGTACCAATTAAGCAAAAACTTAAGAATTGAGTTCAAAAGAAGGGGAAAATATTGAATTCAGGTTAGTTTTGGTTATCAGAGTCTGATGATAAATATCTCGAGAACGAAACGAGTTTGACTAAAATTTTCTTTCAGATTCGTAATCAGCGCCTCAAAAACCCCCGTATACCAAATTTCATTAAAATCGGCGATGCATCCGGTTTGTAAATAATTACCTAGAATTTAAAGTGGTCCTTACTTACAAAATATTGCCTGTTTTTTTAAATTAAATTCTAATTAACAGCTGGATAACTCAAAATTTATTTTAAATAATAATATGACAACGATGACAGCAGCTTTTTGTTTTGGCTGACGTAACGATTGTATACAATTCTTTAGAATGACATAATATACAGGAAGTTTGGAAATTTGGAAGGTGATTTTCCACGAAAAATTTAAAAAAATGTCTATGAACATATGTCATAAACATCTTAGTTTTTGAACTACAGGGTGTTAATTTTTTTTAAATATTGTTTTTATAATAACTTTTATAGCCATTTATACATATTTTTTTTAATTTGGGAGACGCACCCCTTGCACCAGAAGACATTTTTTGGCATACAAGAAAATAAAAAACTAATTTGTACCAGTGTCGTCATGAGGGGTCTAAGGTAAAAAAATTAAGAAAAAAAAATAGTACGCCACTGCATTTTTCTAAAATATATATATATTTGTTAAATTCCCATTTATTTTAGAACAAATTTGATCTTTTGACTTTTTTTGTTTGATGTACGGTTTTTGCGTAAATCAATAAACACCAGTTTTTACATGGTCAGTTTGTATTCCTATTTTTATTGTTTAATAAGATAGGAATTTGACCATGCCGAGAAATGGTTTTTATTTATTTAGGCAAAAACCGTATATCAAACAAAAAAGTCTAGAAACCAAATTTGTTCTAAACTAAATGGGGATTTAAAAGACTTTTATTTTAGAAAAATGCAGTGGCGTTCCATTTTTTCCAAAAATATTACCTTAAGCCCTCATGGACGACACTTGTATTTTTTTTCTTGTATGCCAAAAAATGTGTTCTAATGCAAAGGGTGCGTCCCCAAATTTTTAAAAAATATCTGAACGGGTATTATTACAATAAAAAAACATATTTTTATAAAAATTTTAGGACATATGTTCATATAAAGTTTTATTCTTATTTTTTGGTGTAAAATAACCTCCTAAAATATTTTACATTTGTTTAGAAACACCCTGTATATCATACTAGTGTACAAGTACTTTTGCAACACTAGTGTGATATAAGGTATCTTCCATGCATGAAAACAGTGTGTTTGCTATTTTTACATGTGGTCGTAGAAAAAATATTTTTTAATAAACATAAATAATTATGGATTGGATAAATTGGATAAATATGGATTGCCACGACAAAATTATTGTACATTATTGTAAAACTTTTTTATATTATATTTCTTGCACAGTTGATCTACTGTGTTTGTACTGTTTGTTCTGTTGGTACAAAAAAAAGTATGCAATATTCTATAAAACAATAGAAATAAAAACGACACAACACAAATAAACTAAGAAACAAACAAGTTTTATACAAATATAATACCAATAAGACAAATAGTTCTATTTTGTCGAATTCACTTAATTTGAAATCATATTTTTAACCGAGCCGTATAAGCATATTTTTACAAATGCCCTTTGCTATTCACTGCGTGCTACGGAGAAAAATAATTGGTCTGCGGTCTACATTTTGACAATATACGATTCTCTCTTTAACTTTCCAAAACTCGCATATGTGCATTTTCATTTTTTTAATTCATCTTGCATTACAATATTAATCCATAGGGTCAATTTAAAATCGAGCCTAGTAAATTAGCTTGATTCTGTATTAAGAGAGGTTTCTTCGAGCAATTAATTTGTAATTGTTTTAAAAAAATAATTATTTTAATGTCTGAGTCGTAGGGGATTGATCAAATGGCCTTACTGACAAACCGCGCTTAAGATAACATTTTTAAACACCTTCAAGGAAACAAACCATTTATGTTTGTTTTTAAATAAATTCTTTTAGGTCCGAACACTCTCTGGTGAGATGGACGTCTGGTACAACCTAGAAAAAGAACCGACAAATCGGCCGTTTCCGGAGCGATTCGACTGCACATTTCGGTGGAAATCAAGGGAGAAGAAAAAGTCGCGCCATACCACGTACAGTACACCTGCTTGCACGAGAACTTGTTCCATTACTTGTGCGAGATGATGAACGGCATCGTGACGTTGCCGCAGGCGAAAGGTGATGACGCATGGAAAGTGTACTTTGATGAGGCACCGGAGGAGATTGTTGATGAGTTTGCAATGAGATATGGAATCGAATTTATTTATCAAGCCATGACGTAAGCAACATTTTTTAAAAATTTTTACATTAAGGATTTATACAGGGTGTTCCAAGAGGAACTAACAAGAACTGACCACTGCAATCTATTTCTTAAAAAGTGGGCTTTGGAAATTGTTTAAAATTTGATCATCAACATTGTTAAGTGTATGGAGGATATACGACTAAAATATTTTAACTATTTTACCATTCTTGGTTGTACTGAAAGTAAATGTTAACTTTTCCATTTTAAAAGCCTATACAGGGTGCCCATAAATTACTCGTCAGAATTTTGGTAGGCGATTCTGCACGAGAAATTAATGTAACAAACTTAAATACAATTTTTTTGAAAACTTAAAGTTAACACACACATATACAGGATGTGTGTGTATGTTATTTTTTTATAATTTTTTTCTAGTGTACTGATTTCTGCTAACTTTTGCATTCATATCACCAATGATTCTTTGTATTCACCTTGTTATACAATTTAAAAAAATTACTAGAACTTCTTTGTTTTAATTATTTTTAAATTTGAATATAAAATTAGTAAAAGCATCATCGCTAATATCTTTTGAAAAAGTATTCTTGTTGCATTAACTTAAAACAAACGATTTACGAGATAAACACCTTTAGACATTTACGTACGTTTAGTTAAAAATTCTGATTTTTAAAATTAGGCAAGCAAGCCTTGAAAACAAAGGTTGTTTATGGGTAATTTGGTATTGATAAGTATGCAACATTTGGTGAAAATCAGTAAATTAGAAAAAAGGTATTAATAAAAATAACAAAAAATGTTTTTCTTTAACATCCTGAATCTTCGTTAATTTTAAGTTTGCGAAAAAAATTTTGTAGAAGTTCGATGCAATAATTTTTCGTCCAGAATCGCCCACAGAAATCCCAACGCGTAATTTCCTGACACCTTGTTTATTATTTATTGTTTAATTTCTGCGTAAAATTCGAAATCTATTTAATGTATATACTAGTATATACCTAAATTTAACTGTTTTTGACCTATTCTAAATTTTAAGTCAAAAATGACGTTTTAATGCTATTACTTAACCATCATTTTTTTCTTCAAAAATAACCTTTATTAGGAATTGTGGTGGTTCTTCGTAGAGAAAGAATTTTATAGATGAACTTTATTATTATTTTGACAATTAATAAATACCTACTGGATGGTCAAATATAACAGTAAAAAATTATATCCACCAAAAAAAGACCTATTTATCAAATAATATAGGCAAATAAAGCAGTTATTTTTAAATATATAATTTAAAATATTTACCAAAAACAAACTTGTATTTTTAATTTCCGCGTTTTCCAATGTGCAAATATTTATTTATTATTATTACTGATTCTGTCTATTAAAAAAAGTTTGTATTTTTTAGCGACGATTTTTGATTTAACTAGTGTGAAATAACTTGTGCAATAGTGTGATAGGTTTTAGATTATTTTTAAATTTTGAAAAGTATTGTTTAATTAAAATAGCACACTTTTTTCTTTTTTTTTTAAAGATAATCATATTTTTAAGTACATTGACTAAATGAAATGCCTAATTAACTTAATTAAACTTAAAATGCATGCTTTAGAAAGTATGGCTAGATTATTCCTTGTGGCCAAGTTTTTAACACCCTGTTATGTTTAAAATCTGTTTTTTATTTATAAAAAGCTGTAGTTTATTTATATTAGCACGTGGCCAAAATATAAAAACATACTGTCAAAAAGTTTACAAAAAGAAATAAAAACAATATTTTAAAGCCCCCAAGTGTCCAAACTATTTAATATTGTACAGGGTTAGTAGAAAAAAAGGAACGGTGGATTATCTAAGCAACCGTTAAATATAAATGAACAACATTTTGTGAGAAAAGGTAGCTGAACATAAAAAATTTAAAAATTATATTTCCTATGTTGCCAAGTTTATGGCTTTCTCTTTAGGTTGGTAAATTTTTAAATTTGAAATGAAATACTCTCTTTTATTATAGTAGTCAATTGCTTGTACTAACATCATTATGACCTGATATGGTCGTTTTTTTACTTATCTCAAAAACGATCTAACCGAAATTCGTCAAAATTAGTACAAAGGAGTAACTGGACTTAAATTCAGGGATTGCCTTTGAAATGTTTTATAGTTAAATTTCCTTCTTCTCTTTCCTTGACTTTTTAGGAATTTTGAAAGTGACGCAAAAATGCTATTTATGAATTAAAAAGTCTAGTTTCACTCCTGTATTAATTTTGACGAATATTGGTTGGATCGTTTGTATATAATTGGCCATACCTAGCCTTTTTGGTATTAATTTCAAAAAATCATGATGGCATATTTCTAAAATTGACAGGAGTAAAACAACGGTAATATCAGGTCATAATAAAGTTGATACAAGCAAATGATTGCAATAATAAAAATAGGATATTCCATTAAAAATTTTAAAATTTTTACTAAACTAAACTTACAGAGAAAACTATAAACTTGGCAACCTAGCAAGTGAATTTTTTAAATTTTTTATGCTCAGTTACCCCTTGGCACAAAATTTTGTTCATTTATATTTGAAGGTTGATGAGATAATTCACCATTCCGGTTTTTTCTACTAACTCTGTATATAGTTCAGTCTTCATATTTTAAACCAATAAACGTGTGCTCTTTTATTGTACCGGGTACAAAATAAACAACTAAATCAGTTTATTTCGTTAATACTGCAGTTTTCGAATTAGTAATCACATTGTAATATATTCTAGGATAAATAATAAGACAAAGCTAAAGGGGATGTAAAATTATAACTGAGCAACCTGTACACGCGATTTCCAAATAACCTGTATATGTGTATATTTATCAAAACTCAATGATTTTATCCATTATAATGTATCTATTGCTTGCACAATCATGCAAATAGATCAATCAGATAAAAGTAAGATTGATGAGAAGGATTACCAATATCGTGCTTGTCAAACTCTAATGGTATGTTGTAGCGTTCCATTACATTTTAGAGATTTAAAAACTCCATCTCGAAAATAAGATTTGATAAAAAAATATTTAAAATTCACGTGCTTTGAGTAAATTGCTCTTTGAGTTTGCTTACATTTACACGTACTCTTAGCAATCATATGTCACATTAAATATTATTACAAGTGTATTAATTATAAAACCTGTCAAAGTATCAAAAAATAAATACACTAGCTAAACGACCGCCGGCGGTTTTGCTCAATTATAAGAAGAAAACCGCCGCACATGTTGATTAATTTGGCCGTTCTGCGGTTTTGTTTATAAAAACTATAAAAACCGCCTAATAATAGGCGGTAAGTTTCACTAATTAGTAATAATAGTATGCGTGTAATGATGATGAAACAAAATTTAAAACTCTTAGGAAAAGGAAAAAAGTTACAAGATAAATAATTCATAAACACGGCTTATTTCTTAAAATATATTATCACAATTAAAAAATATTTTAGTTGTCCCATAACTATAGTGTTAAGGTCGGGCCACACATAACTGCACCGAGCCCGATTTCACGGTGATAGAGGAAAGTGGGGCAAATTAATTCGGAAAAATTTAAAAGCACTTTTTATGCACTCAAAAATATTGTTTTATCTATGTATATCTTTTTTTTAATAAAACAGGTTTTCCTATTTATCTCTGTTCCGTTTTATCCAAACTTTAAGTTCAGTTTAAGTAAAAATCTGGCCCTAGCCACACATAACCGCACCGATGTCTCACAAGACTCGCACCGTAGCACGACTGTGTCTCGTACGGTCTGAAACATGCCCAGCAAATAAAATTATACGAGGATCGGATAGCACTGATTTTGTTTTAAAAGTTTTTTAATTAAGCCTTACCTTTATTAGTGTTGCCACGTAAGCCACAGGATCCGTAATGAATTACCGACAGGTAACCTAACTTTTTTCCTATTATCTTTTATTCTTAATAATTTTAAAAACGTTTTTTTCTTCTTTTATTTTTTATTGTTCATAATTTAATTTTTAGACAAATAATTTTCCACCTTTTAACAATTTTAAGATATATGTGACGTATAATTTTGGAATTACATATAGGGCCCCTTTACGTCACTGGGCAAATGTACCATATGGAACTATCTTCTTGGACCATGAGACCGGTGGACAAAAACTAACTTTTATTTTTTTTAAACTGATTTAACTTATTTAACTAACTAAATTTGGTACGGGCATACCCCCACTAGTGGTAGCCCGTACGGGTGCTGAACTAAAACTTTAACTTTATACTTGACTTCACTAACTACTTCTTATCTTATCTAATGTCTTTCTCTCTTTAAATATTAAATTTTCCAGTATTCGTTTTGCATTTCTACGCGACCCAGTATGTTTAATGTTTTTATTTTATTATTATAAAAGTAACCTAGAAAATTGTTTAATTTATACTTTTAAAACCTTGACACCTCACGTATATCTTTATTTAGCAAAATTTCCACTGTTAAGTAACCTAATTAAAATGTATACTTATTTTAAAATTTCCAAAAATGTATATTTTTAAAATTCCCATATAAACTTTTATACTAGGTGTTCACAATATCTAATTGCTGACTTTTATATGCTGACTATTACGTCCTGTTTAAGTTAATCGCCTTTCCTCCCTGACAATATTTTTAAAAGTGGTTTTTGGTGTTGTTAAATATTGGATCCATGTAAAATAATTGTTTTGGTAATGTATCTTATTTAATTATAGGCTCTTGATAAGGTAGCAATACAGCCACAAAAAGTTAGGATAAATATAATAGTAATTTTATTTTTTGCCTGTCCCCATCCCGCTATACCTACTACTCCAATTTGTTTTTCCAAAAGATGCTAAAAACTAAACTACAATATTAAACAATATACCAAACGCTTACGACACAGTAAATTAAATAATTTTAAAGGTTAGATTACCTTTAACTATTATTCGATGGTTTTTTATAGTTTCTCTAAGAAAAACCGCCGCGTGCGACTCGCCGCTGCGTCAGTGTCCTTGAGTTTGATGTGGCTTAGTGTGACAGAAAGGAATTTTTTATCGGATGTCAATCACTATGACTTTTTTATATATTTGACATCCCACGAAGGCAGAATACCGTGGGTGTCGGGTTATTAGTTGTTTAACCCATCGTTCCCCTGTTCCGTCAACGTTGTCCAAGCACTGAAACATGCGGTTATGCATTTCACAGCACATTTTAGACAACGCGGTAGTGCCACCACGGTCGTTATTTTTAAATAACGACTACCTAAATATTTCTCCCCGCTGGGAATCGAACCGGCGACTTCTGGCTTCGAAGATCAAAGCTCTGGCCACTGCGCCACGGGGAGATAGTGGGCCTTTAAAGCACCATGGCCTTCCATGGTCCACCCTCCTTACTGTTAAAACATAGTATTACTACATACTATTGTCTGTTTATTTAAGTCCCAACAAATTTAACACATTAGTACATCCTTTTTTATCATATATAATGCGCCCCGCATAGTAAATCCCAAGAGTTTTATGGTTTTACTGCATTCCAAGCCGAAGTCACTTTTTTGGATCGTGAAAAGAACTATACTACTAATAAGACCTTTAATTTGAGAAATCACAAAAGGGGTGAAGTTATGTTAAATGTAAAGTTGTGTGTACGACACTCCTTGATTAAAATATGGTCGTTTTAGATTCCTTTACTTGTATAATATGTGTACTTAAATTGCATTTTTTTTAACTATTTTATTTTCTTTTAGCAAATAAGAAATGTTTCTTATATATTCGCATTGAAAATGTTTAGTTGAACACTTTTAAACTAAAATTCTGGCATACCTACTAAGTAAATTAAAAGCTGTGTGTAGCTGTTTAATTTATTTAGTCCACGACTTACAATGCATCCTGCTTTACAATACGCTAAAAATGCCACAAGACTTATCCCTGGAATTTGGGTCATGGTTTTATTTCGAGGGAAATAAAGGATTTGCAAGAAAATAAAATAAAATTTTAGTATGCAATCAACGAGTTTATTTCAAGAAAATGCCCTGAGGTTTACGGTCTAAAATTTTTAAATTAATTTAGAAAAATATGTTGAAAAATTGAAAGAGAAATAATATGCGAGCATTACATTTTCTGCATTTTGTTTAATAATATAATAGATAAGCCTGCACTTAATATCGCTGCAGTAAACTTAAATTTTAACAACATTAAAAACCAACAAAAATACATGCCTGCGTCATAGGGAAAACTTTTTATTCATAATTTGTTCTTAAGAGTAAAGTACCTGTATTTTTGCCAATATCAAAAACTGTTATAAAGGAAAATTGTTTAAAATTAAAAATGACTTTTAAATAGAGAATTTTGTTTAGTTACAATTTTTTTTAATTTGCTAAAATCGAAAAAAAATAGGTTTTTACATTAGTGCTTTGTACATTGTTCTTATTTTAAAACACTTAATTTCAGGAATTTATTTCAAAATTGTGTCATTAAATTCATAGTTATGAAATGTATTGCAGTAATGTACAAATCTAAATTTTTATCAATTATTGCAGTAAAAAATAGAAAAGTTTTTTTTATTTACTAAAATTGCATATTTATAAGTATTTTTAAATTCTAAACATCTTTTCTTTATAAAGATTTTCAAAATTAGCAAAAGACATGTAGTTACATGTAGTTTACTCTTAAGCAAAAATACATTTTTGGCCAAACCTCGTAGATGACTTATAGTCTAAGATCCGGCATTAAGAAAATATACCCTCATCTGTTAATTAAATGAAATAATATTTTCTAGGCAGCATTTTGCAGTGCATGCCTTGTCGACATTCTGGGTTCGTGGGTTCGTATCCCGCACTGGGTGACATTTTTTTATATTTTTTATTTCCTTGTCTATTAGCAAAATTATGTTTACCATATTTAATTGAATAAAATCGGGCTGCTACCTAACCAACTAAGCTATTTCACCGCTGATCATTGGTTTATGCAATTAACATGTTAAGGTAACAATCATTAATAAATGAACTATTAATTAATTAATTATTATTAATTGTAGCAGACCTATGCTGGCAGATGTTGTTCACTTGCATTCACTACATTAAAATCTGCCTAGAAAATATTATTTCATTTAATTAACAGATGAGGGTATATTTTCTTAATGCCGGATCTTAGACTATCTATATAATTTGATAGTTGATGGGTGCTTTTTGGGTTTTGGACCAAGCAGAACTTTTTATTAGGAATAACTTTTTTCGTAAAATTAATATTAAATGATGCCAACTTATGTACACACATTGTAGAAATAAAATCCAGAATAGACTGAAAATGTATTATAAACGACAAATCAAACTTGACAAACAAATGTTTATGGAAAGAAGCTAATGGGGTACTTTAAATAAATTGATGAGCATGTAAACAGTCTATGCTGGTCCGGAAACTTCTTGTTTGCGCACCTAATATAATTTTACCTGACCTGACTCTTTTCTAATTTGGTCACCTGAAAAAAAAACATAATTATTTCTTCTTGTTTGGTACCCTAAAGGTGGGCATATAATTTTTAAGTAGATTAGAATAAAGTTTCTATTAGTCTTGGGTTTAATTTAAGAATAAAAAAAAGATTTAAGTAACCAGAACTAACCATGGCCCCTCACCAATAATACTCCGTAATAATAACAAAACGATTGTAATGCAATAAGACTAATACTGGTTTTAGGACTTTTTACACATGGGTTTTAGTCAAATTCTCATTTGCCACGTGCGTCGGTGAGTAATTAAAATGTATTCGTTTAACCATATAAAAGTGTTTTGTTATTTGATTTATTATAAGATTGTGATCTAGATTCAGATTTTTAAATCTGGCCTAGCATACCCACCTATAAAAGAGAATTCATTGCACCCTGTTTTCCTTTTGGCAATTTATTACATACCACTTTAGCCCATCAGTCAAAAAAATCTCCTGCACTTAAACTGGCAATCATAATAAATTATCTCACTCAGGGTACAGATACCAAGCAATGTATTTTATACGAGGTGTCCACTAATACACACATACCTATGTTCAAGTGTTTAATACAGAGTGTCTCTAAAAGGTCTGTACAAAATGTTACCAGAAATTACTTGGGCCAAAAATACAACGATTTAACGCAATTTACCTCAGTCGAAAATTTCATCGTTTTCGAGATACAGGGTGTCAGCTTTTTATTTAATTTAAGTTATCTAGATATTTTAAATATTATATTTATTATTAAATATTTTTTTGCAAAATTTGGTGTTGGGAGGTTTTTCAGAGTGAGAAATCCAATGTTAAGGTAAAGGGACCTACCTGCAGTGCTTTGCTTATGTTAATTCTGCAATACCTTTTTTTGCCCCAGTATATTATAGGTTTGACAAAAAAATCTTATTTTCTTAACAAAAATTTATTTTGAAGCATTAAAAAGCAATTTTCCTATTTAGTATTAAAAAATTTATACTTTATAAATATCGCTACGAGCAACCGTTTTTAAGATATTTTAGATTCAACGTTTAATTCCAGACAAAAAATTTTCATTACATTTCTTCACGCTTTGTTAGTCAACCCGATGGACTCTGAAAGGTATTTACAAAATGCTACCACTAATTCTTTGGGTCAAAATACAACGATTTAATGCAATTTACCTTAGTCAAGAAGTTGCTCGTTTGCATGAAACATTGTGTCAAAGTTTTCAGTTAATTTTTATACTTTGACACCCTGTATCTCGTAGACGATCAACCTTTTAAAGAGGTTAGTTGGGTTAAATCGTTGTATTTTGGCAAGAAAACTATGCAGCCATTTGGTACAGATCTTTTAGAGAAACCAATGTGACCTATGTAGATGAAGCGTAAAGGAAATTTTTTGTGTGGCATATTACTTTTATTCTGAAATATCTTGAAAACGGTTGCTCTTAGCGATATTTCATAGGTTTATTATTTTCATTCAGAAAATATATTAGTATAGAAATTTTTTGCTAGATCTATAATAAAAAAAAGGAAAAAAAGTTATGACAATTTCAACATAAGCCAAGAACTCCAGGTAGCGCCCTCTACATTTTACAACAAAATATGATTTAACTTTAATTCTTCACTCTGAAAACCCCTTTAAAACCAAAATGTTTAAACAATGTTTGAGAATAAATAAAATATTTTAAAATACCTTAAATTAACTAAAAGTTTTGACACCTTTTGACAAGTATTATATTAAATCATTGTATTTTGGCTGAAGAAATTTGTGGTGGCATTTTGTACAGACCTTTGAGAAACATCCTGTAATAAGCAACTTACATAATTTTAAGGTTAAAC
Organism: Listronotus bonariensis; assembly: GCA_014170235.1. Lineage (NCBI taxonomy): Eukaryota > Metazoa > Arthropoda > Insecta > Coleoptera > Curculionidae > Listronotus > Listronotus bonariensis. The sequence goes on along the minus strand of JACEGR010003616.1, from coordinate 57,629 downwards.
AACTATTTTTGATTTATTTCGAAAATATTATTTAACACGGTTCTAATATTTTATTACACTACTTTAAATTTTGATCAAAACAGTAAAGTAATGATGCAGCCTTCTTACAATAATAATTATTAAATCTAAAAAATTTATACCAGCGGTAACATTACTATTATCTATATTGATTCTTTGGTTACACTGGAAATATGCTTATATCATATTAGAGTTTATTTTTTTTATATAATAATATTGATTTTTATTTTGTGGTTTAATAACAAAAACATGCGAAGCTTCTTGTTTCCTAATATCAAAATAAAGGTTTGGTTATATCTTTTGACGTCAGCGTTTTATGCCCCGGAAGCAAAATAATAAGCTACTAAAGAATGTTCCCAAAAGTAAATGCCCGAAAGGTTTTATAACCTATCTCTACAATTACCTTTTCTATATTTTCTACACCAAAAAGTTATACCGTGGAAGATTCGCTCTAAGTAACTGTCTTTAAGATATTTGTGTTTAAGTTGTTTAAAGCCAGGTGTCCAGTAAGCGCATTGCATGGGGTCGTACGCAACGCATTTATCCGCCTGGCTTGTAAACAAGTCAACGTGCATCTATTAATAATTTATTAATATTACATAAACTATAAAATACTTTATTATATGGCTAAACATTATTTTCTATTTTTTTTGCCTGGTTATGATACCTAATAGGTGTATCTTTTCCAGTAAATTTGTTTTTTCAAAAGTAATGTCAAACTTTAAACTATCAGTCAGTCATTTAATTTTTTAAATAGTGTTTTTTACATTTTTGCCAATTTTTTGGTAAACTGTTTACACATATTTTTGAGACGCGACCATAAACTTAGTTCACGTTCTAGCGTCTTGTTAAGATTTTATTTTATTGAATTAAAATAATTTGAACCGAAAGCTTATAATCCTTTGTTTAGAGTTTGAAACCTTCTCTGTATAGTAAATAATTTTGGTAATTATTTACAAACCGGACGCGTCGCCGATTTTAATAAATATTGGTATACGGGGTTTTTTGGAACGCTAATTACGAATCTGAAAGAATTTTAGTCCGACACGATTCCTCTTGAGATATTCATATTAGCCTTGATAACCAAAACTAACCTACATTTACTATTTCCCTTCTTTTGCCCTCAATTCTTAAATTTTCTCCTTAATTTGTACTTAATTTTTTATTTTTTACCTTTAAAAATCCTATTTTTCTATTTATTTTACCAACTTTGTTTCCGTAACATTGTAAAGTTTTACTTTCAATCGCCGCCAAGACTACTGCGATCGAAATGATTGAAAGTAAAGCTTTGCAATTTTATGGAAGGAACGGGTAAAATAAATGGAAAAATGGGATTTCCAGACGTGGAAATAAAATATTGAGTACCAATTTAGCTTCCAATTAAAAATTGAGTGCAAAAAGGAGAGAAGAAATATTAAATTCAGGTTAGTTTTGGTTATCAAGTCTGATGATGAATATCTCGAAACGAAACGTGTCGGACTAAAAATCTTTTCAGATTCGTAATCAGCGCCCCAAAAAGCCCCGTATACAAAATTTCATTTACGATGCTATGATATTTTTGACAGTTCTACCACTTCCGATTATACCGCAGTTATAATGCGATATTCCTTATTTTAAATGGAACATCCAATATATTATTTATTTTTTAGATTCTGTCTAAAATTCTAAACATAATTATAATATATAAAGGGTTCAGGTTCAACCGTTTTTTACTTACCTTAAATTTTATATCAAAAATGACGTTTGCAAACCATTACATAACCATCAATTTTTCTAAACAAATGGATTTAATATGAGTTGGGCTTGAGTTCCTCGTAGAGAAAGAAATTGTTTGGTAGCCTGTATACATATTTTACCATTAATAAATACGGAGTGGTCATATAACGTATAACGACAAAACCTTAAAAGTCAATTTTTTCAAATGGAAGCCCCCATATTTTTTACCTTATCCTGTTAAGCATCAAAAATAAGGGTGAGTTTGTAAAAGGACGTCTGTTTTAAAAATGTATAGTTTTCTAAATATTAACAATTTAATATTTATACATTCTTACACAAACAACACATATTCTTTTACAAACATACCCTTATTTATGATGCTTAATAGGATAAGGTTAAAAATGATGGATGCTTTTATTCGAAAAAATTAACCTTTAAGATTTTGTCGTTATAATTTTAACGATTATTTTTGACCACTCTGTATTTATTAATTGTAAAAATATTAATACATTCTAATAAAAAGTTCTTTCTTTACGAATAACCCAACCCCAACTCATAATTAATTAAGGCATTTGTTTCGAAAAAATTGATGGTTGTGTAATGGCTGGCAAACGTCATTTTTTGACATTAAAATTAAAATAAGTCTGAAAAGGTTGGACTTGGGTATAGAACACAACACATAAATTATATCTAGAATGTGACGCAGAATATAAAAATAAATAATATATAGGGTGTTCCAGTTAAAATAAGAAAAGCTTAACCTCGGTATCCGGAAGTGGTAGAACTGTCAAAATATTTTAGTTATATGTTTTTCACTGACTTTATAATCTTAATTAATTTTCAAAGTTTTCAAGGTCTTCCGTAGGGACACCCCGTATAGATCTATCAAGCTTTTATTTAAAATATTAGAAATAAATTTTAATTTTTAGACACTTCCACTGCCTTTCCACGAAGTACCTTTGTCCTGGCGTCCCAGCAGTAATGAGCATGCTGCTGGCCAATATAAATGCTTATTACGCACACACGACTGCTTCTACGGCTGTGTCAGCAAGCGACAGGTTTGCTGCGTCCAATTTTGGAGTAAGTATGCGTAAAAGTTTTTATAACCTATAAACGTAAAACCGCCTTTACGTGCAGTTAATTTCAGCTGCAACTCGCTGCCGCTGTTCCTGTTATCTCTTTGAGCTCTATTCAAAATACAGCCGCTAAAGGAAGAGCGACAAACTCACGCTACCCAGGTTCTTGCCTAATACTCTTGTAAGTGCCGTGGTAGTAAACTGCAGGTAAGGGGGTATTAAAAATTTTTCCTACGACCACATGTGAAAATAGTAAATAGCACACTGTTTTCATGCATAGAAAATGCCTTATATCACACTAGTGTTGCAAAGTACTTTACAACACTAGTGTTGCAAAGTATAATATAAAGCTGTCATCGCTGTCATTGTTATTTAAAATAAATTTGGAGTTATCAGGCTGTTAATGGGATTTACATTGAAAAAGCCATGCAATATTTTTTTAATGAGGACCTTTTTAATTCTTAAATGATAAAAAGCGACTAGGTAGGTGATTTTGATATAAAAATATTGTTAAACAGTATAATATATCGCAGTAAGGAAAAGTATATATCACCCTAGTGATGCAAAGTTTTCAATTGTTTTCTTATTTTTCCGTGAAGACAAACAACTTTTATTGTTTTTTTGGTGAATATCTTGTGGTCGTAGGAAAAATAGTGTACATTACTTGTGTGAAAATCACTTTCTTACACGCGTGGATTTGTCGCACTCGGCTGACGCCTCGTGCAACAATATTCCCACTCGTGTGAAATAAGTCATTTTCCACCCTTGTAATGTAATATACTATTGTAACATTTAATTATAGCAAACAAAATTTGCCTATATAGCCAGTCTGTTTAGTGTAGATCTGTATTTTTTACATAATAATCTGTGGCTGGTATAAATTTGACATGGCAAAGTAAAATTTAGGGGATTTTTGGAAAAAAATTAGGCTGATTATTATTTATTGCAAAGAATAACATATGTTGTATCGGGTAGTGCGTCGCCGAGCGGAACAAAGGAAATCTCATGTACATTTTAAGGGGTTGATTATTGGCTTTCTTATACATTTGGTCTCTTTAAAAAGCAATCTTACATTTTGTTCTGTAAAATGTACAGAAAAGTCAATAAATAAATTAACCCCTTGAAAATTTACATAGAATTTCCTATGTTCCGCTTCGCGACGCATCACCCGGTATAATTGTAATTGGTTCTGATTTACACAACAAAAAAATACAAAAATTTTTTAGTTTTGTCCTTAAAATTAAATTAAAAGACAATACGACAAATTTTTAAAAAGTGTATTACAAAAAGTAAATGCAATGAAATCAGGCGCATATTTTCTTTTATCTAACAAGTGAGACATGGGACCCAAAATAAATATACGGGGTGTCTGGAAAAGTATGGTCATAAATGATAGGGGCGATAGAGTGAGTAAAAGTAATGTTAGTAGTAGTTGGTTGGCCTTTATTTTTGGAAAAAATAAATCTTTTTGCGTAGGTTCTGATTTCACGATATAATTTAATTCAATTCATGAAAAACGTAAAGAAGAATTCGTTTAAAAACAATTGACTTTTCCCCACATTAGGACAATAATATTTAGTATACATCTAGTGTTGATTTTATATATTAGTTTTTGGATAAAATATTTTAAAAATCGTTGTACTACGCCATTATTATTTAATAGCCTTATTTATAAATAAAAAATATAAAATTCAAACTACCAGCAGATAAGTATTTATGGAAACCTGTCTTTAAACAAATCTAAATACCATGATTTTACGTTGGGCTCTAAAAAATACATTGTAACAAATTGAGCGTTGAATCTAAAATTGCAGGAAGATATAAAGCTTAGAGTAAGCGATACGATTTCGCTTAAATTTGACGCAACGAGTTTTATTTCTAAATGCAGGGGAACGGAAAAGTTTCGTTTGATTTAAATTTGAAATCATTTCCATGCTAAACTTATTTGCTATAGTCAAAAACAGTAACTTAAGTTATAAGGGTTGAATGCAAAAAAAGCAAATAAAACTTTGAAAAATGTAAAGCAAAGTTTAGATTTATTTTAGTAAGAAACTTTTTAAAAGCAATTTGCAATATTTTTGTACAAAAAGGTTAAGCTCAGACCATTAAATTTAAGTTAGAAGAAAAAGTATAAAGTATAAATTAAAAGGGAATACCAATTTAACATCTGGTAATTTTAAAGAATCAGATGCTTGCATTTTAACAAAATATGACAACAACCTACTTTTGCTTTTGGATACCTAGCTAAAAGATTGATAATTAAAAATCTCCTAAAATAAGTGTACCCACAGTTCATTCATGTTTAATAGAATTGTCTAAAATTTAAACTTAAATAAACTTCTAATACATGTTCACTTTTAAAACATACTAATAAAGGATAAACTCTTTTTTATTGAAAATTTTCAACATGTGTTTTCTTAAAATAAACATCGCTGTGGATTAACGATTCTAGCAAATAATGGAGAAGTTTAATTTTGTAGTCTATTTTTATTAATTTACGATGTTATGATACACATTATATTTTTATTGTATTGTATACACAATTTATGTTAGAATGATAAACCACATAATTTTTTAGTAGAAAGCTGCGAAATATTTATTATGATGCCTTGTATATTTCTGTGGAATTAAATTTGTATTTTAAGTTATTAGTGTTTAGCCTACTTTGCATAATTGGTCTAATCCTTTATGACGATATTTATACAAAATTTTAATTTGAAAATATAAATTTTCCAGAAAGAAAAATTCGTGAAACTCCTCGACCAACTGCACAACTCCTTAAGGATAGACCTGTCCATGTACCGCAACAACTTCCCCGCCTCGAGTCCGGACAAACTGATGGATCTTAAATCCACGGTGGACTTGTTGACGAGCATTACCTTCTTCCGGATGAAAGTACAAGAACTTTCCAGCCCGCCCAGGGCCAGTACTGTTGTTAAAGACTGCGTAAAGGCCTGTTTAAGGTAAGTGGGGAATTTATCGCTTTTTTATTGGTATTTCCACTGCTTTTGCTCCCAGAAATAAGCCAGTATAACTCGTTCTTATTAGTATGAGATTTACCTTTAATATTGCAGGAAATATTTAAATACGTAAACTTTTTTATCGCATTTAGTTTATTTTCTTATATATAAGCAGCATAAACACAAATTTATGTTTTATTGTATTTGTTAAATAACTACCTTTTACACTAAACTAGTAGTAAGAGAGCCTACGATGCTAAATGGGTATTTACTCGAGCATGTTTCGTTATCATTAAATTATTTTCTTAAAATTAAAAAAAAGCCAGACTCGAGAATGTCAAGATGACATTTTTTTACAACTTTGTAGCCCTCCGCTTTCTTTATGTCATTCTCAAATTCCCAGATTAGTGGAATATACAGTTTTTACCATGTAATTAACTCACATTATCTTAATCTGACGCGCTCAAATATTTCTGACGATTTATTTTTTCTAATTTGTTCTTTTATGCTTGATGGGCGGCCCTATACAGTGCGAGTCTGTAACTTGGAATAAATTCAGTAAATCAAATACTATTTTTTTGTTTTAAAAATGGTCGGACACGTCGATTAGTATTTTCAGTTGCGGTCTTTATCATAAAAAAATTAATTATACAGTGTGTCCTAAACTAGAGATATGACGTCAACGATAATTTTTTTAAATGACAACCCTGTTTTTTTAGACTGTTTTTAAAGGGCAAATCAAGTTATACATAACTACTAATTTTTATTTTTATTGCTTGTCGTTTCCAAGATAATTTAATAAACATTTTTATTTGCAAAATGTAAAAAATCTATTCAACTTAATAATTTTTCTTCAATAAATGCTCAAAATGTTGCCCATTCACTATTTGGCAATACCCTAATCGCAATTGAAACTCGTGTTGAACATTTCTAATAATTTCTGGGAAAATTAGTCTACACTCATGCCTTATTCGTGCTTTCAACTCCTCAATGTTTGCGGGCTTGGTCTTAAATACTTTGCTTTTCAAATATCCCCATAGGAAATAATCCAACGAAGTCAAATCTGGGATCTCGGTGGCCATTCAAATGGTCCTCTTCTACCAATCCATCTGCCTGGAAATACATTATTCAGATAATCACGGACAGGTCTTGCAAAATGGGGGCGCACCATCTTGTTGAAACCAGATGTTTCTATTAGGGACATCAGCTTCTACCGGATCAGGAAACATAATAGCCAAATTCGGAAATAGTTCATCCTGTAAGAACTCTAAGTATCGCGCTCCATTCAGATTTCCTTCAAAGAATATCGGTCCTATAACTTGCTGGCCTACAATCCCTGCCCAAACATTGACTTTCTCTGGCCATTGAGTGTGGCCTTCCCTCATCCAGCACGACAATTTTGTCGGTTTACCTCCCATTTAGCATAAACGTCGACTCATCAGAAAACATGTTTTCTGTGTTTACATTATTAGACTGTATTAGTTTCATAAATTGTTCACAAAATTGGAGTCTTCTTCATTGAGTTTCTGGAGGATTGTTAGTTTGTAGGGATGAAATTTTTGCGCTTTGAGAATTCTTACTACTGAAGACTGACTAATTTCAAGTTCGAGCGCTACCTGCCTAGTGGGGATATTCGGATTTTCTTGAACAGCTAATAATACATCAACTTTGACCTCTTCATTGAGTGCAGATTGACGATGAATAGTTGTTTTTCTAACGTGGCCGTTTTCTCGAAACTCTCTGAATAAATGACTCACTTCACTTTGTGTTCTCGCTCTATTCCCATATCCAATCATCATTAAGATTTCAATTTTGTGCTTTTCAGTTAAGTAAGGCATTGCGAGATAGAGATCTAACTTTGACACAATGACAAAATAAAAGTAGTAGTAAAAGTCACTTAGTATTAAATATACCTTACTGGTGTTACTGTTTAAACGAACGTGAAATACTACCTTCTAAGCAGGAATTATCAACTGTTTACATTATCAAATTCCTATCGAAAATACCAATTGTAATTGAAAACAGAATAATCTTTAAAGTCCATAACAAACTCATACAACATTTGAGCATACATTTTTTGCAAATAAAAATGTTTATTAAATTATCTTGGAAACGACAAGCAATAAAAAAAAAATTAATTGTTATGTATAACTTGATTTTCCCTTTAAAAACAGTCATAAAATAAACAGGGTTGCCATTTAAAAAAATTATCGTTGACGTCATATCTCTAGTTTAGGACACACTGTATAATTATTTTTTTTATGACAAAGACCGCAACTGAAAATACTAATCGACGTATCCGACCATTTTTTCAAAAAATAATGGTATTTAATTTACTGAATTTATTCCAAGTTACAGACTTGCACTGTATACGAGGCTCATATTTGGTGGAGGTATTTAATTGGGTACAACGTATCCTCCTGTATATTAATCTGCCGCGCTGTAGTAAATCCCGAAATCAACCGCTTCGCTCCCCTACTATACCTAGTGTTTAACGGATTTAAAAGAGTTAAAACTGCTTGTTATTTCCTTGCACTGCAACGTTGCATCTATCGACCACTGTCCGATCTGGCAATGCAACTTTTCACAATACACAAAGGTTTTTTCTTCAGAGCTAATTAAGATCACCAACGGCAAGTCGGTTTTAAACGATTTGGTTCTCATCAGTACGGTGTAGGTCATAACAAAAAAATATTCAAATAAATCATTTACAGAGGGTAAGATGGACAATAAGCTACCGCTTATTTACCATTTTTATTTCTTTACATATTTTTAGGGAGTTTTTTTGTAATCGCCTACACCGTAATGATGGGAACCAATTAGTTCGAAACCGGTCTTTGTCTAGTGTGAAAATTTGCATCGCCAGATTGAACACTGTTTGATAGATGCAACCTTGCAGTGCAGGAAATAACAAGCATTGAGTAGTTTAAACTCTATTTATTTGGTGAAATGATTTTGACTGCTTGTTAAGAATACTTATTTTTTAAGTAAATTACTGTTACTTATTCTGTCGCTTCCATGTAATTTATTTAGCACCTTGGCAAACGCCCATAGAACGACTGTATCTAGTAACAACTACTAAAACTGAGGTGTAGATTAAATAAGGATCATTTGTAATGTTGCGATTTCACTCCTTTCTCTTGTTCTCTACAACCACAATTATCATAAGTTCACTAACCGAAAATGCTTCTAGTTTTCAAACAACAACTAAACAAGAAACTACTGCTAAACATCCTCATTTATTTAATGTCCCCCACGTTAATAAAATTTAATTCGTCGCTGTTTGTCTTTCTCCATCCCACGACTGTAAAGACTAATGAAGAGACTATATTGGACAAATTAATTTAGTACTGCAGTTGACTTTAATTTGTCGAAGCCATTTCCGAAAACTACGTCGCTGCAATACAAAGTGGGATTAAAGCAAGAATTACATCGAGTGACACGTAGGAAATATAAACGTGGCTCGAAATAATTTAATAAATTTTAAAACATAATTTCCATGAGACAAGCTAGTTTGCACAGAAAGTTTTAAACACTATTTTAGCCGGCTCGTAGAGTATGCATAAAAAGGGGGTAAAAAAGACTATTTTTATTTTGACTACTGACACTGATAAATTGGTTCCTTGGTACCACCAGGCAATGATAAGCTCCTAATTTTAATAGGAAGATCAACCTCATTACAGTGCTGCATATTTATCTCATACAAAACATTCATATCTTACCACTCTTTAATCAACTCTAGAAGAGTTTTTGTAAAAATAGAATACAAAAAGTTGTCTTATACTTTTTAATAAGTCCGGCTATTTAAAAGCTGTTCGTATCTAACGATTCAGTAATCACACAGTAAAAGTATAAAATATTTTTTTGTAGAAAATTCATCGTTCTACAAAAAACGTTTTTCATATATTTTTTGATAAATCTAATCTAAATAAGTTTTTGTTCTGAGTTTTGTAACTTATTGAAAAATAATTATTGGCAATAAGGTTTTCCATTTCTATAAAAAATTAAACGGTCTATAAAAGTTATATAATAACCCATTAACAAATTATGAAATACTAGTAAATGACCTAAAAACAATAGAAGAATGGTGGCTACTTGGTCTTTGAAACTTAATGAAAAAAGTGTTCAGTATTGCATATGGGTGCTAACAATCCTTGTTTAGACTACACCATTGGCGGAGTCACTCTAAAAGCTGTATCCGCCCAGGAAGATTTAGGCATTCTAATTTCCAATGATCTTAAATGGGAGCTTCACATAGGAAAGATAATTAAAAAAGTCAACACTATTTTATACATGGTACAGAGGGCATTTAAAAACATCTCACCGGAATTTTTAGAAAGGATTTATCAGATATATATACGCCCAATACTTGAATATGGAGCATCAGTATGGAACCCATATTTTGTCAAAGATATACATGCCCTGGAACAAACTCAACGAAGAATCACCAAGTTATGTCCAAGTATCCGCGACTTATCTTATAGTGATAGATTAAAAGTTTTAAACTTAACAACTTTGTCAGAACGTCGAACTCGGGTCAATGTAAACTTTTTCAGTTAAATAGAAATATGAGATTAAGAGGACATATGTTTAAGCTAAAACAAGAACGTTTCCAGAAACTGTGTCGGCAACACTTTTATCGAGTCGCATAGTAAGAAGGTGGAACAATTTACCAAATAGTTGTGTTTGTGCGGAATCAGTGAACCCGTTTAAAAACTTATATGACAATCTAAACTAGATAACAAGTTTGAACGGTTTTTAACCGCCTAACTTAATAAACTAATAATAATAATAATAAAAGCTTTATTATGTTTTTTGGTACATCTACCCATTAAAAAGATATTTAAGGCCAAAAATTTTTTATCTAGAATATTTAATAATCAATAAAAATAGTAAAATATCAATTATTGTTAATAATTTTTTTAGTATGTAACATAATTTAAAACAAAAAGGTATTTTTCTTAAAGTTCTTTAATATTTGAGCTTAAATGTATTTTTTTAATAATCAGATTTGTTGAAAAAGTATAGGACAACTTTTCTGTAGTGTTTATTTTCTACTAAAAACTCTTCTAGAGTTGATTATTAGGTGGTAAGATATGTTTGTTTTGTATGGGACTCAAAAAAATATGCAAAACTGTAATAAGGCGAATCTTCTCATTAAAATTAAGGGCCCATCGTTACAAAGATTTCTCTGAAGGTGCCTAGAAATCGTTTTTTAGTGTCAGGTCAAAATAAAAATATTCAATTTCTTTGACCCCGTTGTTATGTAGTCTCTATGGGCCGGCTAAAATTGTGTTTAAAATTTTCTGTGAAAACTAGGTTGTCTCAAGGCAATTATGTTTTAAAATTTTTAGTAGTAAATAGTAGATTTTTTACCAAGCCCAATGCATAAACTATATTTTTGCAAAATACATATAAAGGGCTTATTTTAAAGACACGATAAGCCACAATCACAATATACTAAGTTATTTCATTTTTTATCTAAAAAGAAAATGTGTTTCATCAACTGGTATCTATTTATTTATTTATTTATTCACGTATCCTCTATCTTACAACAATTAATACAAACTACAAAACATAAGAAACTTTAACAAAATTATAAATTTTTATACATCCCAGATAAATCACACAAAATAATTATTATATCTCTAGACATACTATGCAAAGAGCACTTATAGACGACCCAGCGCCCCAAAACGCAAATCAAAACCATTAAAGTCATGCATTCTCACCAATGGAGCATGCAAGCCATAATAATTTCTCCAGCGCTCTAATTAGAATAGGTAATTTGATCTTGTTCGATGAGCGGTGGAAAACTAAAATAAAATAAACTTGAAAACGTTTTAATAAGTTAATTAACCCCAAAGCTAATACCTAAAACTGTTGTATTGTCGCGTATCATATTAATTATTAAATAAATTAGAGAATAAAACAGATTTCTGTGGCTGTGTGGCTTATCGTTTTTTACAATAAGCCTTTTATATTGTTAGAGACTTTGGTAATTATTTATAAACCGGACGCATCGCCGATTTTAATTAAATTTGGTATACGGGGTTTTTGGGGCGCTGATTACGAATCTAAAAAATGAAATACTTAATATTTGATTTTCACCTCTAAAAACCCCATTTTTCTAAGTACCTATTTAGCAAAAACTTAAGAGTTGAGTGCAAAAGAAGGTATAAATAGTGAATTTGGAAAGTTTTAATTACCAAGTCTGATAATAAATATCTCGACAACAAAACGAGTCCGAAAAAATTTCTTTTAGATTCGTAATCAGCGTAATTTACCTTAATTTTCAACAATTTTTTCATTACTCCCGAAGGTTTCCGAAAATGCCCGAATTATCTATTGAGATATTGAGAATCATTCTTCACTCTTCCACCAAACTATAAAAGGGCGACGGAAACCTCCGTTTGATTCGTATAGTCTTGACTTTGGTGGTGTAAACCTGAATTTATAGATTGACGTTTTCGTCACGGATCGCCGTTTGACGTTTCGGTTTCTAATATGGTATGTGGAAACGGTAAACAAAAATATAATTTTACAAATGTAAAGTTGTTGTTTCATCTTCTAACTGAAGGCGGCAAACGGAAACAGAAACGTCAAAAAAAGCTTAAACTTCGAACCATTGACAACTAAAGATTTTGTCATTGTTGTAACCATAGTTACGTTTCATTGTTAATAAAAGGTATAGAAATTAAGCTAGGTGTTTTTATAAGACGTGTTTCGAAACAATATATATTATCTAAAAACAACAAAACAAAATTGCGTTAAACAGAACATTTATCTTGTTTTTAGGTCGACTTATCAATTTTTATTTGAAAATTGCTATGAGTTGTACAATAGAGAATTTCAAGCAGATCCCAATGAACCTAAACGAGATCCTGAAGACCACGGTCCACGTTTGGACAGCGTCGACTTTTGGCACAAACTTATCGCACTAATCGTTTCAGTGATAGAAGAAGACAAAAATAGTTATGGACCAGTTTTAAATCAGTTCCCACAAGAACTTAATATTGGACAGGTATGGCTTAACTAGTTTTTTCTACGAGTGGAAAAAATACTATTTTTTTATTATGTAAAGATATAGTACTTTATTTTTACACTACATAAAGGGTTAAAAGTAACTTTTAAATATTTTTTATTAGGGTTTTGTTTTGGTGACCAACTGTAGTAGTCGTTTCTACCAGGATATTTATTTGTTAATTTTTTTTTATTTAGGAGAGTCTGCAACCAATATTTTTAAATATTAGATATTATTACAAGGAAAAAATTGTGTGAGCAATTTATAGTTAAAAATTATAGAACAAAGATTGTAGTTTTATTATAACAGTTTTTGTTAGTTAGTGCATCCTACACTATTTTAGAAAGCTACGTATAGCAGTGTGTGATATATCAAAGAAGAGAAGGTGCTACATTACTGTAGCACATATTAGTACAAGCTGCTAAAATCTGAACCCATCTGTTTTTTTTATGACACTTATTTTTTAGGAATATTACATGGTAGTAGACTAGATTATACCCGGGTTGCCTGGAAAATTTGCCGCAAGCGGGGGTATATAGAAAATGCCCGCACTGCTTTGTTTTGTAAACAAGGACGCAGTTTTTCTTTTGAAATTGATAGATAACTATTGGGTATTTTAAAAACAAAGTCAAAAAGCAGGTAATAAGCAGGTAGCTAGCTTTGATCCCGTTACGGATTTTGGGCATTAAAACGGTTTAAAATACTGCTTGAGTTTCAATACAGCCATGCATTTGTATAGATTCATACGTGTTAAGTGTGTTAAAACTCGATTTGTAAGTTTGAGTAGTGCCCTTGATGGTTTAACAGACTTTTTTGTTAGTGGTGATTAGTGAAGAAAACGCCATGTAAAACTTTTTGAGAATGAGTGAAGAGCTGTTTTTTCTTGAGTAGTGCCCTTGATGGTTTAACAAACTTTTTCTATGTGGTGATTAGTGAAGAAAGCGCCATCATGTAAAACTTTTTGGAAATGAGTTAAGAGCTGTTTTTGATACTAAGCTCAATATTTTTATCCCTTAATTGCACCACCGATAGTAGATGTACAGTGAAAGAAGAAGAAATCTTGAATTAAAACCACATTATTTTGATTATACAAACGTCTTTTTATTTCAGATGTTTATGGCTCTTCTGATGCCATAATAAACGTTTTAATATAGGTAATTTTTTATATATAAAAAAATGGTAGCAAAACACACAGCTATTCACACACAAGGCTTAAAAACGCGTGGTAAACATAACAACGTAAATAAATAATATCATATTTATTTCCATTTCAATGGTTAAACATGACCGATCACCTGTTTTCTTAGGTTGCAAATATATTCATAATGTACACGGTGTCCCAAAAACACAAAAGTAATCAAGGTTATATATACAGTGCATTTTTTCATAGGGTATTCCCTTTTAAATACCAAAAATATTAGGTGTAGCGCAAAACTGGAAAAGTTGGTAACCATGACAATATCACTGTTCAATTCTTTTTGCCCAAAAACCTTTAAATACCGAAATTTGTAAACACAGCTTAAACGGTTTTAGAGATATTTGAGCGCATCTGAGTTTTTTTACCTGAAGCGTGCTGTTGCCGTATCTTAGCAGCTAGTATAAATGAAATTTTAAAAACTTGTAGACATAATAAATTTGGACTGCGCAATTGATAACAATGAAAATAAATAAGGTATTCCATTAAAAAAAAATACGAAATAGATACGTTTTGCACAAAACTGGTAATTCTGGCAACGGTGCCGACATTACTTTTAAATTCTTTATTCCCGATACTTTGCAAATACCAAATTTGGTAAATGTAGCGGTTTTAAAAATATTTAAAAGTTGCAGTACATTTTAGCAACCAAGTATATTATAGTAAAGGAACTGACGATTTGTTGCTGTAGGCGCAATTTCGGCAATACTGTGAGATATACATACATTGTAGCAATGGTTACTAACATATTGTAGGCATTAATAATTAGTAGCAAAGTTTGCATATTTGTGATAAATACAAGTTTTACGAGCCCAGGTTCACTTAGTTTTTCACACTGTCGCTAGAGGGCGTGAGGGACAATAAGCTACTACGTTTATTCGACATTCCTACTTTTTAACAGACTGATCTACGGTTGGTGATCTTAATAACCTGTGAGAGATAAACTTAGCAGTGCAAGAAAATAACAAGCAGTAAAGAGTTTTTCCTCTTCTTTTTGTAGAATTCAAACTTATATAGTCCTCAACTTATGTGCAGGGTATATTAAATTCTAATAACCATTATAATAATGCATTTTGTAATTTACCATTGCTTGTGATACATTTTTCGCGCAATATTCGGTAGATTCAAAGATTTCCTTAATAATTTAATTTTTTTATTTGCTACAATGTGCGGCAGGCGTCTATTTCGTCTAAAATTAATTATAGAATTTCGTGCAATCGTATTACTCCCTTTCACAATTTTTTTTTCGTGTAATAATATTTATGAAAAAGCCTAAGAATAATAATTCTTCATTAATTTATTTTTAGTTGTCCGCAGCCACCATGTGGTCTCAATTCGCCGTAGATATGAAATACGCCCTTGAAGAACACGAGGCGCATCGTCTGTGCAAATCGTCGGCGTACATGAATCTACATTTCAAGGTCAAGTGGTTGTACTCGAACTATGTTAAAGACGTACCGCCTTACAAGGGCGCCGTACCCGAGTACCCTGCCTGGTTCGAACCCTTCGTGATGCAGTGGCTCAATGAGAACGACGACGTATCGCTTGAGTATCTTAATGGAGCGTTTACAAGAGATAAGAAAGATCAAGTAAATAATAAAAAAATATGTTAATTTTTGTATTATTTTTAGTTATACAAGGTGTCACTAAAAGGTGCGGTAAAATGCTGCATAAATTCCTAAAGCTGAAATATGTCGGTCTAACCCAACTTACCTCACTTCAAATGAAGATGATTCTTAAAGTCAAAGTCAAAATACGCTTTATTGCTGTTAGGAAAATAATATAAACTAATAAATAAGACAAAAATTTCAATATAATTAGGACTAGATATTTAGTTATACTATAAAATATTATCACAGAAATAGAATCACAAAATAACTATTGGCATACTGTCACAATTAAGGGTTGTTTTCGAAGGCGAAAAATTAAAACCTGCTATAAATTTTCTTGAAAACTATTGGGGACGCCACCTGAGGTATCATGCAGGCTTGTAAAACGAAATAACCTTTTGTGTATTTAATTTTTTCATCAAAATTTTTAATATTTAACATATATTACCTAAAAAAGGTTCAATATGTGATAAAAGTTGATTTGATCATTCGTTTCTAAGATATAAGAATTTAAAAAAAAAATAATTTTGTATGGTCAGGTTAAAACAATACAGGGCATTTCAATATAAGGTGCATATATTTTAGGTAAGTTTAAAAGAAAAGTTTACACTTTTGGACTAAGATAAGTTGAGGTAGATCGTGATATTTTAGCCTTAGGAATTTGTGATCATTTTTCCCACCTTTTAGGGACACCTCGTAATAAAAACATACAATCTACTACAAATAAAACTGTAATATTCTTTTTTAGTTTCAAAAAGCAGCGAACATGCCTTATTCTCGAACTCCGTGGTCGATGTGTTCACGCAACTTACGCAGTGCTTCGATGTTGTATCTAAATTGGAGTGTCCAGATCCGGAAATTTGGAAGAGGTATATGAAGAGATTCGCCAAAACTATAGTCAAGGTGCTCATAGCGTACGCTGATATTGTCAAAAGGGAGTTTCCTGATCATCTTAAGGAAGAACGGATCGTAAGTTTTCCTTTAAAATACTAAATTGTTGTAGTACTTAAACATATACGTTTTTATTAGACACAATTTTCAACTTTTGCTTATTTTTTTAGGCATGTATATTAATGAACAACATCCAACAACTAAGGGTTCAGCTAGAAAAAATGTTTGAATCAATGGGTGGCGAAAAATTGGAAGAAGATGCTGCAAACATTTTAAAAGAACTGCAACAGACTTTGAATGGATGTTTGGATGAACTGGCTCATCAATTCGCTTGCAGGTATGTGACAATGTAGAGTGGGCAAAATACATATTAACCAAACTTTTACTTTTTTCTAGCCTTGAACCTCGAATAACTCAAAGTGTGAAAGAGCTAGGGGACCTTCTGTTAGCTATCAAAGGTGGAGGCCAACCAGGTACCCTGAATCAACCAGCTCAACGCCAACAAGTAGCAGTGGAAGCAGATGAAGTACTGAGACCCCTTATGGACTTACTAGACGGTTCTTTATCGCTTTACGCACAGTCCTGTGAAAAACCGTGCTCAAAAGATTGCTGAAAGAACTGTGGAGGATCGTTATGAGGATACTTGAGAAGACTGTAGTGCTACCTCCAATGACTGATAAGACGGTAAGTTTAAATTTTGTTTGGAATTTGTTGATTGTTCTTGATATAGAGTAAGAGCCCGTGAGCGGCAAACCTTCGTTATTTTGTAAAAGCTGAAAATTTCTCAGCGCTCGACATAGTCTATGTTTTACTCATTGTGAGTTTGGCAGGTATCAGGTACCAAAGCTTCATAAATTAAAACCTAACTTTCGTTCGTAAAAGCTGAATTTTATATATTAGGAGATATTTCCTCAGTCGACAGACAGTTTTGACAGTTCCAACCCCTTCGTATACAAACATTTTGGGGTTGCTCAATGGTCTGACCTAAGGTCCAATATTTCTGTTTTTAAATAATATATGACAAAAAGTCTTATACAAGGTATCCAAGAATATGTGTGCAATCACTTGGAATTATATAGAACACATGAAAATAATCTGACCAGCTCCTATATTTTTTCCTAAAATCGTTTTTTACTGAGATATGTGCCCTTGAAGACATAACTGAAAATCGGTTTTTCTTGAATAACTTTTATAGTAGGTACTTGGTATAATAAAATAATTTTTTAATGTGATAAATAGTGGTAAGGACTCCTTAAAATGGTGCCCTTGTAAAACATTTGCATTTGTTACGTCGCCAAGGGTGGACTAACCCTTACCCAATAGTCCTAATTATTTTTACACCCTGGATAATAAAGGAATTAAAATAGCATTTTTAAATAGCTTAAACCCTTAGCTTAAAAAAGGTACTGTTGTCCGATATCGACAAAGTAAAGCGTTCTAAAGAAGAACTACTTTTTGGTTAAATAGGGTTGTACTTAATAATTTACTTTGTCGGTTTGACATAGGATCCGTCTTATTTTATGCATTCTTTATCTTTACTTATTGAAGATTATGGAACCTTTCACAGTTTTGCAACATTATTTTTTAGTGTTGTAAAAATTTAAAAAAATAATTTTTTGATAAGTTTTTTAAGTACCATTTGCAACAGAATAGCCTAATATTTTTAGATGTCCCCACTAAACATAAACTTGTTTTCGTCAAAAACGCTTTAATTTATTGACAACGAACAAGAGTAGCTTTTTTAGCTAGGGGTTTAAGCTACCCAAAAATACTATTTTTATTTCTTTGTTAAACAGGGTGAAAAATAATTAACACTTATGTGTAAGGGTTAGTCCTTGATTTTAAGCGGCGTGTTTTAAAGGCACATATCTCTACAAGAAAGGGCTTTAGGAAAAAAATTATGGGAACTTGTCACAATATTTTTATGTATTTTATATTAATCCAAAAGCTTGCCCACATATTTTTGGACACCCTGTATAAAAGTTGTAGTGTTCCAAATAGGCATGTCCTGAAAATATTTCGATGTATACAGTGTCTGAACAAATATTTTTAAAAAACTGACCTTACAGCAATAACTTTTTTTTTTGAACACTCAGTATACATCCAAATATTTTTGGGACATATCCATTGACAAACCCTACAACTTTTATACGTATATAAGACTTTTTTCATATCTTGTTAATTAGCAGAAATATTTTACTTCCTCAGACCATTGGGTCATCCCAAAATGTTAGTCTGCAAAGGGGTTAAAACTGTCTGGCGATATATAAAATTCCACTTTTTCAAAATGACGAAAGTTAAGTTTTAGTTCATTAATTTTTGGTACCTGGCGCCTGCCAGAGCCACTATGAGTCAAACTTAATAATCTTCCATTGCTTCTACCTGTGCTAGAAGCATGCGCTAAGAAACATAAGGTTTAACAAAATTACGAAGGTCTGTTGCTTACGGGCAATTGGACAAATATTATAATAAATATTTTAAATAATATTTTATTATTTTCTAGATGGTCTTCAAGAGTATAACTGACAACGCAAAGAACCTTGCGGCAAATACAAAAATAGAAGATATGTCAAGGTTGTTTAAAAACCATATGACAGGCAAGCAAGATGTGAAGAATGCTTTAAGTGGAGTGATGGATATCAGTAAAGAAGTAGAGAAGAATTTATCGCCCAAGCAATGCGCTGTTTTAGATGTGGCCTTAGATACTATTAAGCAATATTTCCATGCCGGTAAAGTAGTTTATTAAAATGGA
The DNA here is from genome assembly GCA_014170235.1 of Listronotus bonariensis. Taxonomy (NCBI): domain Eukaryota; kingdom Metazoa; phylum Arthropoda; class Insecta; order Coleoptera; family Curculionidae; genus Listronotus; species Listronotus bonariensis. The sequence continues at coordinate 38,387 of JACEGR010003616.1, read as the reverse complement.
TCACACTGTACTTTACTGTACTGATTTTTACACCTTTATTTTTTGTGCTCATAATCACACAAGGAAAAAAATACTGAAAATTTATTTCTTAGAATGCGTTAAAAATAGGTAATATCCAAACGTTAGGGGAAAAACGCTGGTCGCGAAATTTACTTGTGTAGGTGAACAAATAAATTTAATACTCCATCTTATTGATTCTAATTTTTTAAATTTTTATCACGACAAGCTTTTATAATGTGAACACCCAGTATAAAAAAGTATACATTTTGGAAATTTAAAAAATATATATAAATTTTGGGAATTTTAAAATATGTTTACATTTTAATTAGGTTACTTAACAATGGAATTTTTTCTAAATACAAACAAGTCGTGATATGTCAAGGTTAAAATTATAAATCAATAATAATAAAAATTAAACAATGTTCTAGACCACACTTAAACAATAACAATGTTAACCGTGTTGAACTAAAAACAAGGACCTACTAATTCTATATTTAAGCACAATACAATTTAACAAAGGAGGCAGTAGAATCCTGACCCCAAAAATACTGGGTGTTTCTATTGTGTACACAGTTTAATGGAAGAAAGGGGTTGTTTATTTTAGAAGTTATATACTAATAAAGTTGTAGTTGTATTTTTATTAAGTGCAAAATATAACTTTTTATTTATTTATTTTTTAAAGTAAGTTTAATGTGTCCAATACCCCATCCGAGTTACGCACCCCCGGCGACGTATTTGGTCAAAGATAAATACGTTACCACAATATCACATAAGTTGTGTAATAGCGTTCTAGAGTGTGTCCAAAAACTCTGAAGACGCTCAAATATCTCAGACAGTTTTAAACCAAATTGGACAAGCTTCAGTACTTCAGGGTAAAACCATACTTTGAATTCAGTGTTAATATTGGCGATGTTGTCAGATGTTCAATTTTGTAGAATCAATTCAAGGTTTTTAAATTTAAATGAGATAACAATTTTTGGTATTTTATTATTGGATTCCAGGTATATCAATGCTAGGGTAATTTAATATTTATTTTTAATTGTAATAACGAAAAAGTTCTTTAATTTAAGTAAAAATAATATGTGGAAACTGCGTAGGTATTAACTACCGTTTATCCTCGCAACTTTCAAACTGGTGCATCGTTAGTTTTTACATAAGGAATATCTAGTTCAATTTGAGTTTTTAATATGAAAATGCTCCGTTTAAATAAAACTAACATTTTGTGAAGGATTTTTTCTTTTAAATTCTTGTATATCTTTTAAATCTTGTTAGTAATGAGTATTATTGTGTATTTTATCTACAAATTGATTGATTTATGTCCACCAGTTTATAATTTGCAAGGTATTCACGCTAATGCCTACGCACTTCACACCTATTATTTTTACTAAATAAAACATTTTTTCTGCTCCTGTACCTTAAGAGAAAACTTGGATACAATTATATAGAAAAAAAGCAGGAATCTAATAATAATTTTTAAAAATATATATTCCCATTTAAACTTAAAACCTCTAAAACTTTAAATTGATTTCTACCAAACTAAAGATCTGGCAATATCGCCGGTATTAACACTGAATTCAGGAAATTGTTTTACCCTGAAGTACCGAATGTCATCTCATCCAATTTGGTTCAGAACTGTCTGAAATATTTGAGCGTTTCCTAAGTGTTTGGACACACTGTATATTAAAAGTAAAAGTTTTAAACGAAAAGTGTTTTTTATGTGCATTTTAATAAAAACTTGTTCTTGTCCTTATAATGTGTCTTTTTTAGGTGGCAATGGACTGAAAAAAGCCTTCCTTGACAAGAGTTCAGAACTGCAGAGTTTGAGATATGCCTTATCCTTATACACTCAAACTACTGATACGCTCATCAAGACGTTTGTTACGACACAGACAAACGAAGGTAGGTTTGGTGAGAAATAACAATTTGAAACATGTAATGCTAGTGAATTATTTCCCTGTGCACCCTGTATTATCTTAAACTGTCTTCTGTAAGGTAATTTGTTTTATTAAAACGAATTAAAATGCCCGATTAAGAAATTGATATTTAATATCATTTTTAAATAAAATTACTAAACCGATAAATCTAAGATTTAAAGGATTTAAAAAATTTGGCCCATTGTTTTTAAAAATTAGCATTGTATATAATATTATATATAAATAAATAAACCATTATTAATATTATATTAAACAGAAAATCTTTCATAAAAACAAATTCTATTAAACACCTTAAAGTATATGCGGCGATCGATTTATCAAAATATTATGCTTTGGAAAAAATGTGATAATTTGGCAACATTATAAGATCAGTAGGTGGCATACGGCATATCTTTAGAGTTCTGGCAGTTCCGGTTATACCGGAAGTTAATGTTAACTTTCTGATTTTAAATGGGACAACCTGTATATTAAACACACAGTTATTCTTCTTAGTATTTCGAAAGAAAACAAATTTTTTATAAGGAATAACTTTTTTTATTATTTTTTTACAGGTATAGTTAAGTCCATTCGTGGACACACTGTATAAAAAATTTTGGGTTGCCACCTTTTTATTGTCCACGACCGAGAGCTAGTCTTCTTAAAAAAGGAAATTGTGGAAAAGAGATATTATAGAACTAAAAGTATTGTGTTGAATAAGACCAGGGGAGGGGTTGCTTTATAAAAGTAGAAAATTTTTCCTTGCAAATAAACGCGTCTTACCTACCTTCACATATCACATCAGTGGTGCATCTGGCATGTGCGAAGTTGCATTTATGAAACTCTTTAAGTGACGAAATTTAAAAACTTACCGCAAAAATTTTTTGATGGATAAAAATCAAGCTTTTTTGCCTAACTTACGCTTATACTTAAACATTGTTTTAATTCATTTTATCTATATTAACCACATTTTTCCGAATAAGGAAATAACCTTTCGGTCACTGGTGTTTTATATCACCAAATTTTTAATTTAATTATTATTACTTAAAAAAGCTCCCAAAAGTGGTTTTATTTTTTTTTTATTTCGCTAGCTACTTGCAAGTGAGGGCAGATCCAGAACTTCATCTCAAGGGGAGCGCAAATAAAAATCTTTTATGGTACACAAACCTATATGTTTTTTAAATATACAAACAAAAAGCTCAAATTAAACTAACTAAGAACTAACAAAAAAGTTAACAAATATTTAAAAAAGAGTTGTACAATTCTGCATTTTTAAAAGTTTCAGGATCAAACTGGCGACTATCATGTGTTCTGTATGGTTCCCAGGGGCGCGCGCCCCTGCGTCCCCCTTTGGATCTGCCCGTGCTTGCACTTTAAAATTTAATTTACCACTTGGTCCCGCTTTAAATGTTTCTATCCTCATTTAGTAAAATTCGTCTGTTCAAAGATTTGAGGTTAAATTATAAATCCTTACAGTCGTTTATTACCCGGAACTGTGACGACGTTTCATTTTATGTTGTAAACCATATTACAATGTAATTTTGAAATAAAGAGAAATAAATAAATAAATAAAAAATAAATAAGATAACATTTTTGCCGTGTCCACCTTGTCGCTCAAAATTTAAAAATTCAATTTTTTTTTATCAGAACTTTTGGCTTTTTTAGCAGTGTCTAACCGGAAGAAATTACTGTTAGTCCGGGAGTCGGGAGAATGAAGGCGCAACCATGAGACTCCCGGTGAAACCGAGAGAGGTGGCAACCCTAAAGAAATTTCGTTTTTAAACCACTGCATAATAATTATTTTTTTTTAAACAAGAGACTTTAATAGAAATCTGGATTAAGTTTCTTTTAGAAGCAGAACTTCTTAACTGGACTCTATTAATAAGTTTAAAGTTATTTAATACAGAATGGTTAAAAATAAAGATTCAAAGTAGCTTTGGCCAAAACCCTAAAATCATTGTTTCTCTTAATAGAGAAGTTACTACTATGGTGACTAGTCACCTGACAATGTTCCCAAATTTGTAAAAATTTTTAAAGCGTACTTTTCAAGAAATCGATCGCCGCAGCTTATCGTGGGACTCTCTATATCTTAAATTTTTGATAACTGTTTATTTATAGAACATTACGCCGATTTTGATGATTTACATGGGTTTTTTAAGCGCTGACTCCAAATGAACCGTAAGCCAGATGAAAAATTTTGTCAGTTATTTTCTCCCAGTCCATAACTCGAAAATGTTGCCGACTAAATAATATCCTTTTAGATTTTGGTCCGTGAGCCAGCAACAGATTTTCGTGACCAATTTTCTCTTAGTACACAACTTGTAAAATGCTTCAAGGGGGTTGTACATGAATCGTTGTGAGCGTCAGCTGCGTCTCCGATGGTGGAATTGTACAGGGTGCTCCAGAAAAACGATCAATATTAAACTTGTGATTTTTTAAAGAAACACTCTGTATATTAGTTAATTTTTTAATTTTAGGAGTAAAAAAATTAAGTTCTATTAGCAATTCATATACCAAAACTAAAAGGTTTTTAAAATACAGGCTGTTTCAAATTCAAGGAACACCATTAGGATCTCGAAAACGGTAAGGGATACAGGGTTGGTTAAATTGGGGCAAAGTTGCGCATTAACGTTGCCACTTTTTTGTTCTATAAAATGATGTCACTAAATTTAAGATCCGACGTTTCATCTTTGAGCCACCATCAACAATTTTTTAAATGGGCGGAATATTTGGTTTTAAACTTATTTTACTCGTATTTTAATTCTAAATACAACCATATATTACACTTTACATTATTGCGACTTTTCGAACCAAAAAACCTCCATACACTATTTCGTCCTTTAAAAATTACGTTTTTGCTCCAAACGATTTTGGAAATTTCCATTTGAAGGTAAGTATGCATCCATTAATTTTTATTACTACTCAATGTTATTTATTTTAATAATTTATTTATTTATAATTTAACCAACAAGCTACAAGAATTAGGATAATTTATATACATTTACTTATACGTAATAAAAAAACCATTTAATTTAATCAAACGCCTCTATCAACTTTATCGTACCCTATCATAAAAAAATTGATGCACACTTACCTGTAAACGGAAATTTTGCAGGTAATTGGGTTTGGGGGAAAATCGTTTTTGCAATGGCGAAATGGTGAATGATGATGGTGTTTTGGTTCGAAACGTCGCATAAATGTAAAGTGTGATATATCGTTGTATTTAGAATTAAAATATAAGTGTTTTAAGTTTAAAGTCAAATATTCCGCCCGTTTAAAAAACAAATTTGATGATGGTGGCTCAAAGACAAAACGTCGGATTTCAAATTTAGTGACATTCTTTTATAGAACAGAAAAAGGGGCAATGTTATGGTGTAGAAATTATACAGGGTGTCCAGTAACTAATATTTACTATTATAATAATTTCTGGACATCCTGTATAATTTTTAGTAAAAATTTAAATGTAGGTGATGGTACCGTTAATATTCTAGCAATATAAAATAATATACAATGTCAAGCATAGGTAAGGTAGATATATAAAAATTTAATTTTTGTCAAGAATTTTTCAAAAATCCTAAATATCTTAAAAACCTTACATTTATGGTATAAGTATCGCAGGTAAAATTTACGTTATTTTTAATTCTACAATCCAAAACTGAACTATAATACAGGGTTTTTATTTTAAAAAACACAAGTTGAATAAATAAATCTTTTCTTTGGAGCACCCTGTATAATTCCACCATCAGCGCCGCAGCTGACGCTCACAACAATTATTCATGTACAACCCTCTTGAAGCATTTTACAAGTTGTGTACTAAGAGAAAATTGGTCACGAAAATCTGTTGCTGGCTCACGGACCAAAATCTAAAAGGATATTATTTAGTCGGCAACATTTTCTTCTCATGATATTAGTTATTATACTTGAATAGAAATCTTACCTTAATATACTTATATAATTTTTTGTACGAAATTCTTGAATTTTTGTTAAATTAGCACCCAATAGGTGATTGCCGCCTGTAAAAATTCATTGTTTATTTAATTTTGCCCTGCAAAACGTTGTTTTATATCGCAGCAGTTATGACACCGCCATGGCAACTGCGAATGAAATGATGGAATTTCATGGAAAAAAGGGGTAAAATAAGTACAAAAATAGGTTTTCAATGTGTAAAAATTAAATATTGGGTGTCAATTTGGCTTTTTTAATAATTGTTTTTAAAAACAGGGGTAAATATTGTGAAAATAAGGTAAATTTGCTTTTTAAGCTTGATGATGGTCCAAAAATTAATTATATTCGTAATGAGCGCCCCCAAAACCCCTGTATGCCAAAAATTATTAAAATCGGCGTTGTTTCGATAAGTAAACAATTCCCATTTTTTTTACCAAGTAAGCTATTTTGACTTTAATACAACCAGATCTTATATGATTTTGGTTTAAACAAATTACCGACAGTGCACAACCAAAATTAAGCCAATACACATCCCACAATCTATACCTACACAAATTTCTTCTTTTAAAAGTGCCGCTAAACAATAGAGAAACCATGCTGCAACGACAAATTTCGTACGATCACGACGAACCGGAAGCGGGGCTAGAAGCGCTAGAAGAGCCTCTTAAGGCGAAAAAACCCAGAGATAAATGGCCAGGTAGAAAGAGGCTAAGTCCGCTCCTGCTAACCAGGCTGCTATTGACAGCAAGCTGCATATATCCCGATTTTTTGCTAGTTTTTTAACGCATTTTTTACATTTTTTTACAGAGGACTGTCATTGTTATGAGATAACTGTTAAAACTTTGCTACATCTAGAAAAAGTAAAAAAATGTATTTATAAAATCCTTGGTTATTAACGAACCTTAAAATTAATAAAAGTAAGTTGCGATATTTATTGTTATAAACACAATTTGTCTTAGTATGACACACATTTTTGAATATTATAGCCTATCATTGTTTATATTTTCTTTGTCGTTTTATATCCTTTTTTTAACATTAAAAATAATATTTTTTTACTAATAATCAGATATTTAGAAAAAACTCTACGATATTAGTTTTTAGGATAACACAGCATTGCATAACAATTTCTTCTAGTATGATGCACATTTTTTTGAATTTACTTTTGATTAATACTTATAATCATAATATGGTTTTGTACCAATAAAACATTATGTTTAACAAATAGAAAATGACAATTCTCTGTAGTATTTCAGCACATCGTACCACCAGCGAATATAAATATGCCATAACATACTAGTTACCACGTTACCATATCTTTAGTGTAAATTTTAGTAAAACATAGTTTTATTTTTATTACCATTAGAAGTTTTCTGGGTTTACTTGTTTACCAAAATTATCGCTTGCGTAAAAAAATATTTTCTGTTTTATATTATTTAAATCTATCCATTATTAATAATTTTATTTTTTTCCATAATATAATATTCACTTTGAGTTATTATTTAAACTGTTAAAAATCTATACAACGTATTACTTGCATGGGGTAAAGCTTTGTACTTTTATTGAAAAAAATGTTTTTACCATTTTTTTAAAGAGCAATAATTTTGGTATAATTTATACCAAGTTTACTGATAGATAAATTGTTTAAGAATAGTCAAATACCGACTTACAACAATCTATCTGTCAGTGCCTGCAGTTTATCTTTTAGTATAACATTTTGTAGGTAGGTATTTAGCAGAGATTAGAGCATGTCGTTTAACCAATAGTGTTGGGTTTATCCAAAATTAATAGTTCTATAGTTATTTTAAATTTGCAAAATATCCCTTTTTCCCTTACAAAGGAGGGGCGATGGTAGTTACCACAAAACTACAGAACCATATTATTGAAAATATATGAAATTTTTGAGGCTAGTAGATCACAGTATTTAACTACTTTATTACCATAGCCTAAGTACAAATGTATATTGGGTATGTTAAGTGGGGTAAGAGGCAGTACTGACACAAGTCTAAGTATAAGGTTTAGATATTTAACACGTTAAGTGCCGTATGTATCCGATGTAGATACATATGTATGGCTCACTGTATTAGTAACCGCATGTATAAACATCGGATACACAGGTATTTTCCCACTTTAAGCCGTGAGTATCCGCATTGGATGCATAAGTTGTACATATCTTTATGGGAGCTTTTTCGCAGTGGCCTAGCATACCCCAAACGGTATTTGGCCTGTGGATTTAATTTTTAATAGACTTTTAAGACCGATTTTAAATAAAGTTTGGCACATACGATAACGTATATTTATTCTTTATTAAAAAAAAACTTGAAATCACAACAAAAAATAAACATTTATAGAAACAAAAATATTTTTGCCCATCCAAAAAAAAAAACATTTATGAACTTAAAAAAAAACAGGATTAACAATAGTGTTTTTGACAAGTAATACTCCAAAATTTGGTTTGTGTTGCTTGAGATGTAGCCGCTTTCCTGCCAGCATGTTCAACAATTTTTGCGTAACAGGTAACATGTCGGCGTTGTTTTCTATTTGGGCTCTGACTTTTTCAAGACGATCCTAAGTTTTTTTGCAGAACTAGTACTATCTGTTTCAGATGGAATTTTTAATAGTTTGAGTACGAGAAGCTCCTTGAATTTTGTTATAGATATATTATCATTTGTGTGTGTGTGTGTGTGTGTGTTAACCTCTTGGTGTAATATTTAGGCATTCAGTATTGCTGTGCCCAATAACTATTCAACGGCCAATCTTTTCATAATAACTTAAAATGTACCATTTTATTCTTTTGCAAAGGAAGAAAGAATAGGCCTTCATTTGGACCGAAAGGTCTATAAAAGCTTTGCATTTATTATAATCAGAAATAATTTTTGGCTTTTGTATTTCACCACCTTTCTGTCTCACTGTAACTAGGTCATCGTTGTGTTTAGTAACAAGGACTAGAACGTCTCTTCTTTCTTTCTATTTGAGAACTACAACACCTGTATCGCTTACGGCTTCAACCAGTTCATTATTTTTTGTAGTTTTTAGAAACAGGATTTTTGGGATTAAGCTTTCTATTTGCTCGCAACGTCCCTACTAAATGAGTCTTTCTCTTTAAAAGTGTATGTACTAGCGAGATACTTGTGTAGTATTTGTACGTATACAGGGTTCTTCCCTCATCAAGTAAATTATTTATAAGTGACATTACCGCACCAGATGAAGCCGACCAGCCTTTAACTTTGCCAGTTCCGCAAGAGTCTTATCAATACAAAGTTGATCTTGAGGGATAAGTGCAACTTGAAAACTAACTATAAGCCTGTCAATTAGACTGCTTATTTTATGGAGCCTATTCCACAGTAATGTATCCTCGTTGGACACATGGCAAATATCATTAAAAATATATATTGTAGCCGCGTGTATCCAACATAGACACATAAAAAATCAAGATCACAAAGGCGCTAACGTTTATTTTTGAATGTTTTTAAACATGTTGATAATAAGCCAAGATTTTTTAATCATATTTAAGCAAAAAAATCATTGGTCAGCAGAACTTACTTTTTGGTTACTATGGCGGCACTTAACGTGTTAGAAGATAGAAAAAGGTTTCTACAGTAAAGAGGTTTCACAACCTAGTGAACAAAGTGTAAAATTCGAGACCTGCCCAAATAGGTTATAAAGGAATGCACAAAACTCGCAAAACAAGCAATAATTAGGCAATGTTTCCAAGCATAGGCCCCCAAAAATAATTATTATGTACAAAAAAGCTATAAATTTACCTATATCCTGTCGGTAAGCAAAGAAAAAAACTTTTGTAGAAGTGGGATTATTAATAAGGAGAACGGCTCTTTTAAACAGAACGTTATTCCCTAGACATTTGAACAATAACCTAGACGGTCTGCTCCAAAATCTCCATGTTCTTTTCTCACTGAATAAGAAATTTTTTATGCTTATTTTTAAGTTTTAATTCACATAGCAGCACAAAAACTATTGCTACTATGGACACATTTTTTTATACAATTTTTTGAATTAAAATATATATATATATATATTTTTATAATAAATTGTATATTTTTCAGACTCAGTCGATGGACAAGAGGGAAGCGTGGGGGAAGTCTCGATACAAGTCGATCTTTTCACGCATCCAGGAACTGGAGAACATAAAGTTACAGTTAAAGGTAAATAGTCCCTGAGCCAGTTATAGAATTCACTTCGTGATAATAACACTTTTAAAACCTTTTATGGAGGTTCCTTTTGACGAGTCTACCACAAATATTTATACCAATATATATTGAAGCGGCGCACAGTGCGTCGATTTGTGGAAAAAATGCCGAAATCAATATTTTCATAATAACTTAAAATGTCTGCATTTTTACTTATAGTTAACCAGATCATAACAAGACTACTCGTTTTTTTACTTTGCAAAAAACAGAAATATGCAGCTTTATATGTGGTCCATTTTATAATAGAGAAAAGTTCCTTGCCATTTGATTTTTCTTTCTTAAGTTAAATGGTTAACTAAAATTAGTATAAGAAAAAAGTGTCTATTGTTTTTTATGGATAATAATCTAGAAGGTTTGTATTTTGGAAAAAATATTATTTTTTATTTGTTTGATTTTTATTAATAAAATTATATATTTTTAAAATCTGTCTTGTAATAACCTTAAAAACAAACAAAGATTAAGCCTTAATACCTCAAAAACCATATTTCTGTTTTTGGGCTCATTTTACTTGTGGAAGAGTAAGCAATTATTTTTTGTATTAATTAGCTACAACTATCTGCAACTTTTTATAAAATTTAATGTTCACTTACGAGAGGTTCCGAAAATACAAGAAAGAAATAAAAAGTTTAAAAACACTTAATTTACCAAAATTTGTTAGTTTAGATGTTATTATTATTTAACTGGATATTTGTAAATGTTGTTACGCAATTGTAAGTAGGTAAATAATATAAAAAGTTATTATTAAAAGAAAAAAATTTAAGTTTTATTGGGTGGTTTAGGAAAATGCAATCTAACAGAGTTTTTTTTTCTCGAAAACTAAGTAAGATACAAAAAATATTAAAAGACAAAAAAGTTGTATCTATATTTGAGTACTTTAAACAAAATACAAGAATTGTATTAAAGTCAGTTGCGTACATTTTTTGTCAGAAATATTTGTATTAAGTGCCGCTCGTGACGCCACTGGACTTACGAAAATTTAATAAAGTCATAGCTAAATTAGCCCCTTAGTGCTACAAATAACATTATCAAATTTCCTTCCTTCTTTCTTACTTCCTGTATAATAATATTTCAGTATTGCTTTCTGCATATGCAGAGCATGGTACCCTACTAAATTATATACAATAAAATAACTATTTTAGTGCAGTAAGATTGATACGATTTTTGTCCCGGAATCCCTATCTCTTAACGCACTGTGCGGCGCTTTAACCAAGCCTGTCAACGTCTAATATTTCGGGAGTTGGACTGGGCAAACGCGTCGAGAAATTTACCACAATGTTTTACATACAATTTTTAAACATTTTGCTAAAAGTTTTACAGTCACAAAACCGTAAGGCTCATGACATTTGGAAATAGGATTGGGCGGGTTTCGTTACTGTAATCCTTACGATTTTTGGCACGATGTTTAAAAATTGCATGTAAAACATTGTGGTAAACTGGTGACGCGTTTGCCCAGTCCGACACCCGAAACATTTGACATTGACAGGCTGGGTTAAAGCGCCGCTTCCAAGAACTCGCACTCTTTTAAAATGTTTGATTATTTTATAACTTTAGTTTTTCAGAAAACTTCACTTTGAATCTTATTTTTAGTGGTTGCTGCCAACGATCTAAAATGGAACTTGGTATCTGGAATGTTTAGACCATTCGTAGAAGTCAACCTTATTGGCCCTCATCTTTCCGATAAGAAGAGAAAACATGCCACCAAGTCGAAATCAAATAACTGGTCGCCAAAGTACAATGAAACGTTTAACTTGTAAGTTTTTTTCTAGGAACATATTAAACCAAGCCTTATATTTTTATCTTTTCTATCACATTCTTACTGTGTAGTTAAATTATTTAGATTTCTTACTACCAAACAGTTCCGGTTTAACCCTATAAGCAAATTAAGCAATTTGCTTAGGGCATCACGTTGTGGGTGGCACCAAAGAGTAGAACAGAAGAAAAACCGTAAAAACGCGTGTTCCCGCACTCTGTAATTCAAAAGGAAGAATAAATAGGCAAGAAAGAAATTTCCTTTCTATTTCTTGTCTTTACTCTGTATCGTTCCTTCTAAATAGTTCGTAAATCTTTGGCAGTGGAAAAATAATAGACTACTGGACCTGAAAACGTTGGGTTCTTGTGGAAAAATGTACCCTTTATAAAAAAATTCACTTGTTATTTCTTAAAATATATTTGTTTTTTTTTACTTATGTTTCATTTACTTGGCATATTTACTCATATTTTACTCAGTCCAAGTCCAATAAATTTCCGGTTTTTAATAGCTTATCTTTTACCTAATTAAAATGTATCTACCTTTTTTCTATTTTGTATAAAAATTATAGGGAAGAAAAAACAGCGACAAGATTTGCGTATAAAAAGGAGAGAGTTAGCGGGATAATATAAAATATAATATAATATTATTAATCCCTTTGAATTAGCAAAAGTTGAAATCAAGTGGTGTTTTAGATTGCATGGATTTAATGAAAAATGAATTATTGAGCTTAAACCTTGTTTAAATGTTAATGTTTAAACAAAATTCAATATAATAACATAACCTAAATGAATATATTATTTCCACAAAACACTAAATTATAATTTGTTTATTATTGCGTTTACAAATTGCAATGTCGTGAATGTTCCCGCAAACACCCGCTTATAAAAGAATGTAAACAAACTTCCAGCAGGTAAGAAGAGCGAGATCACTATATACAGAACGCTATACAATAGAACAGGATAAATGATCCAAATCGCCTTTCTATTACCAGGCGTCCGTGTTGTCCATTCGTCAGTGCGGAATGAGCCGAAAGACTACGAAGTTCGAAATAGACAGGAAATAAAAAAATAGAGAAGAACTTTTTTCTTGCGAGATACGGAGTACGGGCTCTGTTTTTGTATTAGAAAGGTGTTAAGAAAGGTAAAGACCAGGCGCGCAATTGGGATTTTAATTTTTTTATCTAAAAAATAAGACACGGGACCAACACCAAATATATACCTGATATTATTGGCCTAAAGGGAAACACTTTGATAAAGAAAATTTTAATTTTGGAATTTACAAAAAGGAAGTTCAGTTTTTGGTTAGCCCCCAGAGAAAATTAAAACTTTTAAAGGCTAATTCTGCATTTTTATGACAAATATCAAATTTTATGAATTTGTTTATTTTCCAAAAACTATAGCCAGTTGAAATGTTTTTACTCTCAACAATTTTTATGCGAAATTTTCAGATGCCACTATTTACAAGAAAAGGCAGATATGTTTTTAACATTAAATATTTCTTGATAAAATTTGATTAAATTTATAAACTGACGACACTGGTAAAAATTATATTTTTCTTGTATGCCAAAAAATGTCTTCTGGTGCAAAGGGTGCGTCTACCGAAATTTTTAAAAATATATGAAAAAAATAACACCCCGTAGTTCAAAAACTAAGACGTTTGGGACATATGTTTATATGAAGTTTTTTTCCTATTTTTTGGTAGAAAATTACCTCTTATATTTATCGCATTTGTTTAGAAACACCCTGTATATGTATATGATGGGAGTCCCATGTCTCAGTTTTTAGATAAAATAATTTAAAAATCCTATTTGCGTCCCTGGTAAAGGCCCTTTTTTTGCTCTTCAAAAATGTTGGTACGAAATAGGTTTAGAAAATATAATCAGTTTAAGGTTTTAGAAAAAGGGAGGACTTTTTTGCTCTTTAAATAATTTTTGCGAACACAAACTTTTTTGGTTCTACCTCAGAAAAATTCATGGCTAGGGGGCACCACACAAGTCAAGTGCTTAGGGCATCACGAAGTCTTAATCCGGCACTGCTACCAAATAATGTTCAGGTTTAATTAACCAAATTTGCATTTAACTCTTTAAAGCAAATTATCACCTAAACCCTTTTCTATCCCTTCCGTTTAAACGTTTATACAGTGTGATCATTTTTAGGTCTGCACTATTGCTAACTTCTTTATTATTGCAGATACGAAGTCAGTTAAATTAGCAAAGTAGTAGCATTTTTTCGCTGATCAACGTGCTGCCAACGAAAAAACAATTAAACATCATCTTTTCGATTTAATGCAAAAAATGTATTTTTTCAAATGGAACACCCCGTATATTATATAACTATTTAAAAGATCTATCAAAGACCATTAAAAAATGTTAGTATGTGTTATATAAAATTTTTAATAGTTTCGGAAATATGGCCATCCTTGGAAAGTTTATAGTAAACTGGCATTTTTAAATAGAACACCCTGTATATATTGCATCACCATTAAATATATGTTTAAAAAGGCTTTAAGAAAATACCACGTTTGATAGTTTTGGAAATATAGCCATTCAAATGTAAAAAATTAAAGATAATAATATAATGTCTATTTTATGTTCGACACTAAATTTATAGCTTGGAGCTGTAAAGATAATAAAATTTTAACCTAAATTTCAGATTTGGCCGGTCATATTTCTAAAACTATAAAAGTTAGACAAATCAAATGTCGCAATTTCTTAAAGCTCTTTAAAATGTCTATTTAATGGTAATGCAATATTTAGGGTGTTCTATTTAAAAATTCCAAGTTTACTATTAAATTCCCGAGGATGACCATATTTCCGAAACTATTATACATTTTATGTAACACATGCTGACTTTTTTAATGGTCTTTGATAGATCTTTCAAATAGTAATATAATATACAGGGTGTTCCATTTAAAAGAAAGTATATTTTTTGCAATAAATCGAAAACCCGATGTTCCATTGTTTTTTTGTTGGCGCACGTTAATCAACGGAACAAATGCTACTACTCTGCTAATTTAACCGACTTTGTATCTCCAATAATAAAGAAGTTAGCAATAGTGCCGACTTAAAAATGATCACCCTGTATAGTGAGTTTAGAACTATAACTACGTAACTTAAAAAGGGTAGTTGAAAAATAATTGCGGTTATGTTGCTTGCCAGAAGCTGGTCTTTTTGAAATAGCAAGCAGACAAGCAACAAGCTGCCGTCTTATTGACGTCTTTTTTTAGTCATTTTTGGTCAGCAAAGACGTCATAAGATGACGACAAAATGACGGTAAAATGACCTCACTAAGCTACAGACAAAAGACATTAATGACGTCATAATGACGTCTTTAAGATGACGAAACATTGTCGACTATACTTTTTTTCAAGAGCTAAAATAATACAATTTATTATTTATTAAAATTATATTTCTAATTAGGAAAGTCAACATAGGCTTTCCATAGAGACGGTGTTGGATGGATGTGATATGTGACGTAAGGACAACTAAAATCATTGGTCTTATTTTTCTGTCATATGATATTTCGGTTGAATTTTGACACGAATCATATAATGTCACAACATTTTTTGGCGGGTTTTCTAAACATGGCGTCATTAGATTTTTATAAGCTAGTATGACGGAAAAATTACGTGTAAAAGACGTCAATAACGGGTCAGTAAAATGACGTCATAATGTGGGTCCGATGAGGTCGTACGACCAAGAGTGACCAAAAATGACGTCAGGTTTGCTACTTTGGGTGGTACTGTCTATGAAATCAGTTCTACCACTGAAAGAATGTCCACTTCAATAATATGCTGATATAGATATCTCAAAAGTGTAAAAACTCGAGTTACCTATGTAGTTGTAGTTCTGAACCCGCGATATGCCCACTTTTTGTATTTATTGTGACAAATTAAATAATTAAATATTATGTTTCTTTTTTAAGCATTATTGGTAATGAAGAACAACTAGACTACTATGAGCTTCATATTTGTGTTAAAGACTACTGTTTTGCAAGAGAAGATAGACTGGTTGGTGTAGCTATAATGCAGCTAAAGGACATTGTAGATAAGGCAAGTATATTTTTATTAAATAGATAAAACACATTCTTTAACTTTCAAATAAAAAACAATCAGATATCAAATGCCAGCAATAACTTTCCAGTGTTTTAGAAAAAGGGCGTTTTTTGGGAAACCTGAAAGACCGCAGTTCATCTAAAATTTTTCTTGATACCTTTACATAAATATTAACTAACCATTTAACAAATCTGGTTTTTCTACAGGACGTATATTCGTTATTGTAGATGGCCACTCTTTGGTTTATCGTCGTTTAACTTATATCACTATGTACATAAGTCATATTTAGCAACTATTCAGGAGAGACATAAAACCGACTAATTTTGTACAGACACAACTAAAGTACTGTTTTGTACGTTGTAATATTTACTTACCTTTTTAAATAATTTTCAACAGCAGCTGACAAAGGACCGTTTAATGTATGGAACGAAACTGACTTACGAACTGTTTCCATATGACGGATCTAATTGGTGGATTTCGTGATGATACTATTCCCTAATTTTAAAAGTTTTTATTGGTCGTACCTTCATTCTAAATGGCCAAACGACGCGTCTTTCGATTCTATAGCTAATGGCATCAAAATGTTAAAGAAAAACTGTTTAGATAACGGAATTAGCTAATATAATTCCTATCTTTGCAGCTTTCAGCAAAGAAACACCTAGTATTTGTATTGTGGTACTATACCACCTCTTACTTCACTTAAAACATCCTAGATACGTTATTACATAACCCTTCAGAAACTGTATCAACATAACCATATTTGATGGTCTTTTTGTTGGGTACGCGCCAAAAGTCAATCTAAAAGAATGGGACCGCTTCAGTCCTGGTCCCGGGTTATAACGACCTGACTCTGTCTTATTGACCCCTTTGACCTGGCCGGTCGCCTGAAACAAAATAAAGAATAACCCCAGAAACCAATAAAATCTAATTAAAAATTAAAATTTCGGTGGCAAGTCTGTCTTGTCAAGATTAAATTAAGTTAAAATTTTTAGCTTTTAAGCTAAAAATTTTAAACATTTCCTGAATAGGTATTAATTAATTTTTCATTTTAATTTGTAACTTAATTTTATTTTGACAACAGTGGCAGGCGTGCCACCGAAACGTTTATTTTTAATTACAATTTTTTGGGTTTTTGGGGGTTCTTCTTTATTCTGTTTTAGGTGACCGGCCAGTTCATAGGGGTCAATAGGGATGAAAAGGGTCATCTCGCTATACCGCGGGACCAGAACCGAAGCAGTCCCATTCTTTCTAAATTGATTTTTAGTGTATACCCAACAAAAAGATCATCGAACAAATGAATCCGCCTAACCCATATAGAGCATATTTCTAATAACCATATTTCTTTTAATTTACCAGGGCTCTTGCGCGTGCTGGTTATCTCTTGGCAAACGCATTCAAATGGACGAAACGGGCTGGACCATCCTCAGGATCCTGTCGCAACGCACAAACGACGAAGTCGCCAAAGAATTCGTTAAACTGAAATCGGACATACGACAAGAAGACAACCTGAATACCCAACAATAAAAGACTTTTTTAAAAATTCATAATAGGATTATGATGGAAGATATGTTGACTATAAATATATAATTGTGTGGACTACTTAAGAAAAATTGTTCCTTCTCTATTTCTCTTCTGACTTAACCAAGGGTGGCCTTCCTGTGATCTGGTAGGATTGAGGGGTAGCATGTTACAAAAATTGGGTAGAAAATTAAAATATTTATTGTTTTTTTTGTATAATACCGTATAGAGTATGATACACCAAGCTGTATTTTGTTTGCAACTTTTTTCTAACAATTTTCGTAAACATGTCACTCCAATCTCCATTGGTCAATACCCGACTACCCCTCTCCCCGAATTGTTTAAAAAGTGATTTAAACACACGCCGTGTTCAAGTGTTAAAAATAATTGTTAACTAAAAAGGACCGTCCGCCATTTTGAACGCGATGAAACTCTCTACAAACTGACATTTAAACTTATCGTGCCTCCCTTTTATGAACGTTCTAGAATAGTTTTTTGGTGCATGAATTAATACCAACTCTGTATACTTAAAAAATGCAATAAGAATATTGTGGGTTTATGTGTACAAAGACTGATTTTATATTTGGCAAGATGGTATCATAAAAAACATATGTCATTAATTAGCTAATCTATGATCAAGATGGAAAAAACAGAAACTGTTTTTTTTTGTTTAGATTTTTTGCACATACATACTGGGTTAGTAAAAAGTACCGCACTTTTAAATATCTTTAAAACCGCTAAAGCTACTTATATTAAATTTGGTATCTAAGGTGTTACCAGATTTCCCAGTTTTATGCTACACGTATTTTTTTAACTTCTTAAATAAAATATTCCATTTATTTTTAATGCATTAAAATGGACGGATTAAATTTAGTAAGTTTATAAATTTTTAAAATTCTATCTCTATTAGTTGTTGAGATATGACAGACACTACACTTTCAGCAAAAAGTAATTTAGGATCTATATTACGTTAAAACCGCTAGAGCTATGTTTACAAAATTTGGTATTTAAGGGTTTTTGTCATGCCCAAATGATCAGTGATAATATCAGTCTTGCTGCCAAATTGTAATAGAGTTGCGGTGTTGTCATATCTCGGTAACCGGTAAAGATTTAAGTTTAAAAATTTGAAATCTTACTAAAGTTGACTTGCTCCTTTTATTTCAATTAAAGAAATAGAGAATTTCATTTAAACACCAAAAATATTACGTATAGCGCAAAACTGGAAAATGTAACAACAATGACAGTATCACTGTTCAATTCTGCTTGCCCAGACACCTTTAAATGCCAAAATTTGTAAACGCAGCTTGGGTGGTTTTAGAGATATTTGAGCTCATCTTAACTTTTTACTTAAAATGTGGTCTTCTCATATCTTAGCAGCTGGTAAGAATTAAATTTTAAAAATTTTTGCACCTATTAAATTTAGAATGCGCAATTTCTTGCAATGGAAATAAATGGGACATTCTGCTTTAAAAAAACAAAAGAGATAAGTGTAGCACAAAACAGGGAAATCTGGCAACGGTGCCGATAATACTGTTAAATTCTTCATGCCAGATACCTTCAAGATACCAAATTTAGCAAATGTAGCTTTAGCGGTTTTAAAGATATTTAGGTGTGGAGCAGGAGGATACTTTTTACTTACCTAGTATGTAGTGTGTCCTAAAATTTTGCACAAATTCGTTTAAAATTTTGTTTTTTTTTACTAAAAACTGTAAGTGTTTGTTATAAGCAGCATTTTTGTCACCAACTTGAAATATAAAGGGTTTTTAAAATATATATATATATATATTTATTTATTTATTTATGACATCATGTACTCTACAGAAACATAATCTAAATGGTACAACGAAACTTACAGACTAAATTAAATTAAAATACTATGTATTATACAATAAAAAAGGACATAAATATACATATTATACAAATTAAATTTAAAAACAAGACACTAAAGCAAAATGTACAATAAACAAATCAATATTTACAAATGTGGGAAAAACGGACGTGACACTGTATTACAAAACGCGGAGCTGCAATTGTCTCTTTAAGGAACTTAGGCTTGTACAAAACAGATCGATGTTTAAGTAATGTTGGTTGTAGTTCCTCAAGATACGATCGACGAAGGCACTGCGACCATAGTTTGTTCGGTGAGGCACTTCAAAGAACAGAAGGTTCTGTCTTGTGTTTCTCAGAGGAGCATGAAAGAAAACTGACTCTGTCAGTGCTGCACAATCCACAGATCCATTTAAGATCTTAAACAAGAAGAGAACCATAGCATCCCACCTACGATGTTCCAAGGTTTTCAGACCACAAAGCAAACGTCTGGTTTGATGAGACAGATCTTCATATGGAAAGCGATGTTTAAATAAAAGGTACTTGGCAAACTTGTTCTGCACCCTCTCAATCTTGTCAATGTTAAACCTATAAAAAGGACACCAGACAACAGAGCAATATTCCAAGACACTTCTAATTAGGCTGTTGTACAGGCATGTTATGGCTTTGGTGTCGCTGATATGCTTAGTGTGTCGCTTGACAAATCCAAGAAGTCGAAATGCCCTTAATATCATTTGCTCAATATGTAAATTGAAAGAGAGCGTGCTGTCAAAAGTGACTCCCAAATCAACAATGGATTGTACACAATTAAGGTTATGGCCACCCATTGAGTATTGTCTCTGTGTTAATATATTGCTCTTTGAAAACCGAATTACTTTACATTTTTGAATATTTAGGGATAAGTAATTTGTGCTACACCAGTTTGAAAAGACGTCAAGCTCTTGCTGAATGTAACGATATTTTACTTTTTTAATGGGACACTCTATACATTGTGTCTTCAGAAGTTGGCGTCACATTGGAAACTTTTTTATAACTTATTTTACGAAATGAAGTTATTCTTTATAAAAAGTTTTGCATAGTCCAAAACTTAAATTGCAACCATCAGATATCAAATTGTGTCAGTCGTCTACGGGGTTTGGTCAAAAATGTAATTTTTACTCAGGAGTAAAGTACCTGTATTTTGCTCATATCAAAAATTGTTTAAAATTTAAAATTACATTTAAATATGCGATTTTGTGTATTTATTATTTGTGCATTAATGTATTGTTATTTTATTTAAAATTTCCCTGTAAAGTTTAAAATCATGAAATAAATTTTTTGTTAATAAATAATAGTTAATTTTTAATTTTAAACATCTATCGTTGATAACAATTTTCAATATTAGCCAAAATGCAGGTCTAAACCCCGTAGATGAATGATACAATTTAATATCTGATGGTTGCCTTTAGCTTTTGGACCACGCAGAACTTTTATAAGAAATAAGTATTTGTCGTGAAATTAATAAAAAAAGGATCCCATATAACGTCAACTTACGTGGGCACAGTGTATATTATTGCAATTTTAAATTTCTAAAAAATTCCAGATGTGTTTTATGAATATCAGCCTAAACCTATTTTAAACCATTTTGGAATATCCAATATATAAAAATCATCCTATGATATTCAGGCTTATTTCAAGTAGCATATGCGGTACCTAAATTACGTAGATATGTCTTGTGCTGCTATAATACCATAAATCAGTTGTCGTCATTCAAAGTTTCAAAAATTATTAATTAAGAATAATAGCATTATCAGGTAGTGGTTCATTTGGATACGGTGACTGTAAGAATTAAAACACATCTAATTTTTTTTATCCAAAAAGTTATAATACAGTATGTCCGAAAAGGTGAGGTCAAATATGATAGGGGTGATAGAGTGAGCCAAAATAATGTTAGTACTTTATATAAACAAAAGTTCTATCGCGCTTCGTTAAGAACTTCAAAGTTGGTATATAAAAAAAACTTATTTTAATTATAACTTTCGAACTGTTACCCCAGTACCAATGATATTTGGGCTACTAAATAACCTCATAATAATGCTTCTGTCCATAGGTAAACGGCTGTTCAGTAAGCCGGAATTATACAGGGTGCGACGATTTTTTTCATTTAACGTATGCATTTTAAACACAGGTGACAAATTTGACATTTTGCTATGACCGTTTAATTCCTTTATTATTTTTGGACAAAAAAGGCATTTTGTATTTGAATCAATATCTTGGACTAGACATTAAAGGAAAAAAAAATGGTCGCACCCTGTATAATTCCGAATTAATGAACAGCCGTTTACCTATCAAAAGATGCATTACTATAAGGTTATTATTTAGTAGCCCAAATATCATTGGTACTGTGGCAACAGTTCAAAAGCTATATTTGAAATAAGTTTTTTATAACAACTTTGAAGGTCAATATCTCCCTAATGACGCGCGATAGAGCTTTTTTATATAAAGTACTAACATTATTTTGGCTCACCCTATCACCACTATCATTTTTGACCTCACCTTTCCGGACACCCTGTATACTGGATATCCCATTTAAAAAACTAAAGAATTTTATTACACTTATATAGTATACCCTGTATATTTGGTATAAGTGTCACGTAGCTCATGATTTCGCCTAAAAATGTATATACCTGAATTTTAATCGAAATTGGGCAGGCATTTTTGGACACAGTGTATAATTATTTTCACTCGTTTTGCTTTGGATTGCACAAATCATACTAACCAAAGAAAATGATTGCCAAATATAAAAACGGTATATTTTAAATAATATAGGAACTTTTTTAAACAATTTTATGAAATTCATCGTAAACATATTTTGTTTTTGTAATATCGAAACCCCACCAAGAGAATATTTATATAAATTTTGGATTTTTGCATTCTGATTTTCATTCCATACAGAACAGATTTTTTAAATTAAAATGTGTAAAAGTGCTTTTTAAAACTAAAAATATGTAATAGAAAAAGAAGTACGAATGTACATTTCACGGGCTATATACAGGGTCACCTTTGATACATACAGGGTATTGTGGAAGAAGTTAAAACAAATTAAATTCCAAAATATTTGTTTGTGATATGGGTATACACTGTGTCCAGTAACTCTACCGATAAACTTTAGGAAGTGATTCTCCAAAAAAATATGAATATATACAGGGTGTTCAAGAATATGTAGGCAATCTCTCGGATTCATATAGAACACGTAAAAATAATTTGACAAGTTCATATAATTTTTTCCCAACGCCTCTCTTTACAGACATATGTGGCCTTGAAGGCGCCGCTGCGAATCGGTTTTTCTTGAATAACTTTTATAGTACTTGATATAACGATTTTTCTTTATTTGATAAACACAAGTAAGGATTTTTTAAATGGTATCCTTGTTAAACATTTGCCTCCATTAGTTCGCCAGGGATGGACTAACCCTTACACAATAGTCCTAATTATTTTTACATCCTGGATGATAAAGGAATTAAAGTAGCATTTTTAAATAGCTTAAACCTTTAGCTAAAAAAGGTACTTCGGTCCGATATCAATAAAGTAAAACGTTTTTGAGAGAAAAAAACTTTCTATTGGCTTAAATTAAATAAATCTTATTTTTTAATAGATAATCAGACCCCAAAGTTTGCCGGTAGAGTGACTAGACACCCTGTATAATGTTTGTCATTTTAATCATCTGGAGACAGCAGTCATTTAAAAAACTTAATTGTTTTCATAACGCCCTGTATTACAGAGCTGTTATCCTGTAACACACCTAAGTTTTTGGACTTTATTAAGCTCATCTGTATAGGGTTGTCCAATAACAACTAAATTTAAAAATACAGAAAAACGGTATTTACCTTTTTTTTAATTTAAAGAAATCTACAAATAGAGCTTTGTGCAGTCTTTGTGGGATGACCCTGAACATCATGTTAAAATCCCAAATGGGGTTTTTGTACCTTAAATGTGATTCAAAGTATAAATATAAAATTTAGTTTATATTTTTGGCCCAGCAGAAATTTGATGTAACTTTTTCTCATACTATTTCATCGCATTCATAATCTTTTTTTTATTTCGGAAAATTTCACTTAGGTAATATTGTAAAATTTATTATATGTAAACTTATTAAAGTATGTGTAAAATTATCATGAAAATTTCCTACTTATAAATTTAACATCTATTTATCGCTTGAGCCTTAAAAACTCTTTTTGCCTTTTCTTAACTACGCAGGTGTAACAAAAATAATTGTAAAAAAAGCAAACTTTTTGTAGAGACATTGAACACGACTTGCAAAGGTTGAAGTGGGATCAGACAAAGTTGTTGTATTTTTTCCATTTAACCCTTTTTATCCCTTATAGTTTTTAAGATAAAAATACAACATACAGGGTGGTCAAAAAGTTTAAAAATTACGGGTTTTATTGTTACTGAGATATTTACAAAATTTTTAAATTGTTTTGACACCTCGTATACGTTATCAGTTTGGAAACAATTGTATGAAAATAAAAGAATTTAATTTGAAATTTAAAAAAAAACAATTTTTTTTGTTACATCCGCCAAAACTGACGTTTCGTTTCTCTCTGTGATAAATTGTAAGAATATTGTATGTATGTGTCATAACTCACGTTTCTTCGTTCACTACTTCTAAGTAAAACTTTGAAAATATCTGTATCATCTATCACTATTTTTAAAAGTTATTGACAATATTCTACTTAACACACAAATAATGTATTTTGCCTAAAGAGCGACAGTCACAATATATTAAAAGCTCAAAAAAAAGTTAGATATATTCCTTAAAAACAAAAAATAACAATATGTAGAAAAATTCCCACTACGCCACTGCATAAACTTAAAAAGTTATGTAAGAATCCGTTTTAACCTTTTTAGAAAGTTGTCAGTCGGTTGAGATACAAGGTGTACCCGAAGATATTTTTATTAACGACCTGTAGCTCAAAAACTAAGAAGGCTATGTCGGCTTTGTTGGTGGCATCTTTCGTTTCACAAAAAGTAGTTTTGGGTAGCTTTCCAGTGACGAAAAATTTTGTGCGCCACGCTCTAGTGCTTGAAGCTCTTGAACTGCTCTAAAAAGTTAGTCACTGGAACGCATCCTTAGACAAGGAAGAGAGATACTTTTAAGAAATTTTATAATTTCGTTGTTTTTAACCTTTCTTGGCTTTATAATAATAATCTCTTTTTAATATCTAATTCAATTTTAAATAAATAATTTTAAAAAATCCATCCTTAACCCTAAAAAACACGTTTGAAGCACAAAAACCAAAGAGGGTTGGTGCATGAGGGGCAAGGGAACGAAAAACGGGTAGCTCAGGTGCATAACACTTTCCGTCACTGGAACGCCATAAAGTAGGACGAAATGCTCCTGAACTACGCGGAAGCGCTCTATTTGCGTCACTGGAAAGCCACTCAGGTTGGCAGAAATTGCAGGGTTATATCTTTAATAATAACTAAGATTCCCTACAGCTACAATCAAAATGGGACACACTGTAAAGGGCGGTTTAAGAAAGACTGAAGAGAGCCTTTTTGTGGTTTTCCTTGTATTAAAAATTAATTATAGTCTTCTTTTATGCAGTGCATTTCTTTAATGTCCTCCCCTCCTTTAATTTTTTGAACGGATCAGTTTAAAAAATTAAACTTTAAGATATAAAATTGATGTATAAATACTATGTTTTAAAGTGAAATTGACAGATAAAAATTTCAAAATGGCGACTGGGCGCCATTTTGGAAAAAAATTAAATGAAAAGTGGGGTTGTGTGGCACATCATTTTAAATCTCCTAACTAGTACTTTATAACCCTAGAATATAAAGTGAATATCTTTACCTAATACAAAATGGCGGCACTTTGAAAATGACCTAAATACCTAATTTGGATAGCCATATTTCCGAACCTAATAAAGTTAAATGTACCTAATCTAGTATTTTCTTAAAGCTCTTTTAAATATCTTTTTAATGGTGATACTGGTAATAATATACAGGGTAGGAAAAAAGTATATATTTTTATTATTAAAACACCCTGTAAATTATATCACCATTAAAAAGATCTTTAAAAGACCTTTAGAAAATAGTACATTTAGTACACCTAACTTTATTAGTATGGAAATATGGTCATTTAAATCAGGTATTTAGGTAATTTTAAAGTGTCGCCATTTTGTATTAGATAAAGATATTGACTTTATATTCTGGGGTTATAAAGTACTCGTCAGGAGCTTTAAAATGACGTATCACAGGACCCTCTTTCCATTTTTTTTTCACAAGATGCTCTATCCGCCTTCATGAAATTTCCCTCTGTTAATTTCACTCTAAAATAAAGTATTTATATGCAATAGTATTATATCCCAAAGTTTTAACTTTTTAAATTAATCCATTTTTAAAATAAAAGGGGAGACATTAAAGAAAAGCACTGAATTTAATTTAAAAACAAAAAATACGCAAAACATAATACGTGTTAACATTTTTTAAAACTTTTAAGTATAAGGAAAGTGTTACAAAATATGGTTATGTTTAGCCCTCGTTGTTAGCCCTGTATAATCACTGAAACGCGGTTAGTCCTAAATCGTCTTTAAATAATTTGTTACAAAGCCCATTAACCGGTTATATTCCTTGTCTCTTACCTTTTATGATATACTTTCATTTTTAAGTTTTGGAAGAAATCTCATTGAAAATTTTAATTTTTCACAAATCACTACGTTGGCTTTTTATAAAATTATGCTTCTCAAGATCTTGTGACTGCAGCTCTTAAGAATGTGATAAAGTTGTCACGTGATTAATTTGTTTTAGATTTTTTATTTTAAAATGTGAAAAGACATTTTTTTACGAAATTTAAAAATATAAGTATACATATTTTTTATATTTTGATGAAGAGCCGAATGATCTTTTTAATATTTTAATACTTATGCTTTTAGTTTTTTTTCTAGTTCTGCGTACTTTTTACCAATTATAAATCAATATAATTCACTTTGGTCACGTGTCAATTAAATCGTACTATTAATACTATTATTAGATAGGAATTTAATCACTCTTACTTTCGCGCATTGTGTTTAGATGTAAAAATATCTCTAGGTAAAAATTTGATGTAATATACGAACTGAGTAGTTAAATTTTAGTAAAAAAATTATTCTCATTCTCGTTGTTATTGTTTGGTGGGCGGCAAAAGTTACAAATGTATTTAAAAATTGTATATATTTTTGGTTATTGTTTAGTATGTTAAACATTTGAGTATGTACCGGGTAAAAGTGGCTCTATTCTTTATTTTTGTTTATTTTTAAAAATCAGAAAAAGTAATTCAATACGTACTAATGTCGAATAAAAACAAAATCACTAACAAGCACTTTATTTTCTTGAATGAAAACGTATTTATTTAAAATTTTAGAATGATAAAGGCATATAAATACAACTGTTCGCCCATCAAATGTACCGGGATGACGCTTAACAGGGAAAAAAATTCGTCGCTATGGACATCCTCAAATATCATTTGACAATGTTTTGAAGGCTCGTCTCGAGGGCAACCAATCTTTCGCCGGCTTTCTGTTCGCAAAAAAGCATTGTTGTCAAACTATTAAAAGTGTAGGTAGATGTTGAGGGGATCCAAAAATTTTACTATAGTACAGGGTATTCCATTTAAGAGGAAAATGGCATATTTTTTTACCTTTCCCATATTTTTTAATAAATTGAAAATAGCCAATCGATGTATATTTTAGCTCGGGAATTTGAAAATCGCATTTAAAAACAATTGCATGAAAAACAAATGAATTACGCCATCAATGTTGCCTTTTTTAAATGGAACACTATATTTATAATTATAGTCGAAGGTAAACATGTAGTACCCTTAATATAAAACAGTTAGAATTAACCATAGAATTCAGAAATATAATCATAAGTATGGTTATTCATTTAAAAAATACAACTTTTATGCCGTAAGTCTTTTGTTTTTCATGCAATTGTTTCTTTATTACGATTTTTAAGTTCTCCCAGCTAAAATACATCGACTGGCTATCACGATTTTTTTTAAATATGCCATTTTTTCTCTTAAATGGAATACCCTGTACATATTATATTTGGGTTATTTAAGAGAGTAATTTAATATGTGATAAATTAAAATCACTTTAAGCAATCGGAATTAACAACAATAAAAGAATAAAACAGGTACCCTAATCAAATAATAAATATTGAAATAAAATAGTGTATAATAAATTAGGATTATTAAAATGAAAAACTGGTAACATTTTAAAACCAACGCATTTTTTTATTGAGGTTGGCTCGCTGGGCGAACAGTAGATGCCAATTAAAATTATATTTTACCTATCTATCACTTCCGATTAAACCGAAAATGATACAGACGTTATTGTCTCTAATAACAAAATACACGTCGTGCCACTTTAAAACGCTCATTTTTGCCATTGTGTGGAAAGGAGAAAGGCGTTCTTTGTCCAATCTCGCCCTGCTAGTGACACACTGGAACTCAAATCAAAGCATCGAGCTGGAACGAAATGTATACCGGGTGCGGCATCGCCAGACTAGCCATAGAAAATCCCATGGTAATTTTGATAACCTATTGGTTTTACAAACAAAATTTTGTTAGGCTTTTATGAGCTTTCACATCAAATTTTGTTATTTTTCTAATAAGGCAATTAAATGTTATTTAAAACAAACTTTTTGTAAAATCGTTGCATACCTGATACATACCGTAATGAATCCACCAGTAATGAATAAGATGTCAATTTAATAATTGACATCTTACATTTATTAGGTACTCATTGTTACTTATTCATTACAGGTGGATTAAGTACATGTACAGTATGTATAGGGTATGCAGCTATTTTACAAAAAGTTTTCTTAAATAACTTTTTATTGACTTCTTAGAAAATGACAAAATTAAGTGTGCAAGCTTATCTTATCAATCAAATAGAATACAATTTTGTTGTAAATTCAATGGGGAACTAATATTTAAAGGTATCCAAATTTACATACGATTTCCTATGGCCCGTCTGGCAATGTACCACATATAAACCAATTAAGGGGTTTAAAAAGATGTGTTTTCATTAAAGAAATTTAAAGGTTGGTAGCGATTTCGTTGTCACTTGGTATAGCTATGCCACATAACATACTAATGATCGATCACCTAATTTACAACCTATAAAAAGTACGAAATCACTCGGTATATAAAGATATTCAAATTTGAAAACAAGGTTTTTTTTCAGATAGAAACTTTAGTTACCAAATTACCTTATTTAACTAAAACAAATTAATTTAGGTTGCCCAAATTCATTCTTTTCTTCGTCATGTGCATATAAATCTATTTACATACGAAAAATTGAAATTTCTGCATGTTATATCACTACTAATGATAAAAATAACTTGCAGAAACGTTATTGTATCATTATTGTTATCATATCAGATACTTGGTGCTTACGGCTTTTTGGCATTTTTTTTTTTTTGAAGTAAGAAGAATGTAGTTTTTGTGTTACTGTAATACTGTAATATTTTTTCATATTGTACATAACAAAAGTTTGAAAAACCTTAAAATTGTTTTAAAAAATTTGTTTTTATTTACAGGCTCTTAGGGAAAGATTGTTTGTAACTTTAGAAGGTAATTTCTTGCATTTTTTAAGCAAAGAAGTTCATAATAAATTATGTCCGAAAATCATTAGTTTTTGAGAAAATTGAGTCGCAATTAATTAAATTTTCCCAAACATTTGCAACGTTGCAACCAACAAGGATACGAGCTCACGAGGACAGCAACTGATTCATCGAATTGTTGTATTGTTTATTTAATAAAGCTTCAGTACATTGCATTTACTCAAAAAAAAAACAGGGCTTACCAATACGATACACACCATCAATATCCACAACAAAATGATCAGTCACTTATTTAAAATGATGCTATGCACAAAAAAAACACGATTCGTTAATAACTTAAAGCTAAAATTAAATATATATTCGTAATCACAATATTCTCAAGTCTTGGGAGTCTTTACAAATGTTCTTCTAGCTGGTAGCCTTCGATCAGGAAAACGTTCTTCGTGAATGCGTCTAGCTTCTTCAGAACTGCAAAGCAAAAGCCTTTCCGTAAATAAAAAGCATATCGTGATATTCGCGTACCAAAAACATCCCTTTCGCATCAAAATGCATGCACTGATACAGTAATACACACTTAAAATAAAATGTGCGGTTTTAATTCGTGTAAACATTACCTCATTAATGTATGCAAAAAACTATTAAACAATTGTTCCCGACGTGGGTATTTATTTTTTGCCTTCCATCACTATGTCGCGTACGACGTTGTCAATTGTGTGTGGGATTTTGTTTGTCTGTTTTTTTGTATTAAAATTGTATTTAATCAGCAAGACAAATATTTTTTTAGAGACAGTAAATTAATAAATATGATGTATTGATTTATTTTACGCTATTAGGCACATGATTTTAAATAATTAAGGTGCAAAATTACTTGATTCTATAACTAACAAAAATAAGTTCAGCATTTTTCTCCGAAAAGGCTGATTTTCGGACATATTATGTTATAAGAAACTTTTTGTTTGGAATAATGCAAGAAATCACTTCTTAGTTAGTTAGGATCATTATTTTCTCTAACATCCAGTAGAGTGTACCAAAATTAGGGTACAATAATTCAAGGGCATATCCCACACATGCAAATGTGACAAAATTAAATTTTGTATTAAAAAAATAATAGTTTACGAAACAAGTGCATAAAGTAACGCTTTCTTTTTATAAATGATAAGTTTGACAGCACTAGCCGTCAGGTGGGTGCGCAAAAAGATCCTTTATTATATATATATATATATATATATATATTTTTTCTACCACCGCATAAATTTTATAATTTCAATTTCTGAATTATTTAAATTAATTTATCGATAATTTTATTCAATTTATCAGAAAACTGTTAATTTTTAAATTTAGTGACAATTGAACTAAAAGAAGTATTGTCGGAATTAATGGCCACTAGATCTTTGGTTTAATTAATATCAGTTTACTCTTACCTTGCACAAATTTATATTTAAAAAGTTCTAGTAGGCATTAAAACAGGATTGTTAAAAATAGTAACTTTTTTAAGACTTTATGAAATGTACTAAAATAGAGTTGTTTTCCTCCATATTAACAATTTAGAAAATAGCACTTTTTTACCGACGTGGAAAAAAAGATATTTCTTTCATTGTCATAATTATGGATATGTTGTATTTTAGCATTTGCTAGTAAAATAAACAAATTATTTAGCGATATTTTTAGGAGTTTCAAACTTTTTAGAGTACTATCTATTTTTATGATTTATAAAAGTTTGATGAAAATCACAAATGAAAAAAGGAATATTACCGCAAGGGGACCATTTTGAATTTAAATTATCCCATTACAACGATTTTTTGTACAAAAAATGTGTTTTATAAAACAGCATATAAGAGAATTATGAAATTTGTCGTTTGTACAAGTAAAATAAATATTTTTGAATTTTGGATTGAGGGTACGTGAAGTCATCAAACTGAAGCTTTTGGTATGATTCTTTAAGTTGCTGAGTGACAAGTCAGCTAAAGTCACTTGTTAAGCTTAAAAGTCAAATTGTATTTTGTACTTAACAATAATTTATCAAATGTATACAAAGGTGTCGTTAGGATTTTAAATGTTTTTTTATCTTAACACTTTGGTAGAGAACCTTTTCATTTTAGAATTTGAGAAAAAAAGATTTTTTTAGTTACTCCTTCCCCCGCTCCCCCTCAAAAAAAAAACAAATGTAAAAGCGAATCTTCTATTTATATTGCTTACACAAATTTCTTTAAATTTTATCGATAAATTCAAAATTTTGCATTGCATTTATAGCCAGTAAAATTTTTTCCTTCCACATTTTTTTTATGTAAATCTTTTAAATACCTCTAGTTGTAAAAAAATCAGATATTTTTGCAAAATTTGTGATTTAACGATAAAATTTGATCAAATTCGCGAAAGAAATATAGATAGAGAATTTGTTTTTAAGACTTACATTTTCTCTGGGGAGAGGAGGGCAATCTAAACATTTTTTTCGCAATGTGTTAGTTTTTAGATAAAGTAATTTGAAAATCCTAGGGACACCCTTAAAATGAAATGTTAAACATAATATATGCTTGCTTAGTCCTTTCAAAAGCAAAAATGTACAGTCTGGGCAAATAAAAATGTGACCTGCAGTGCAAAAAAAAGTAAGAAAACTTTTAACATAAATCTATTTTTGCACATTTCAAAACGGCGTTACACAAATTTGGTAAATTATAAATTTATTTTTTTGTTGCTAAATGTTGACCAAAGTTAAACTATATCAGTACATATTATCACTTATTCATAAAGAAATCATTAACATATATATGTATAAATATCTTTCCCTCTAATGTTTTTACTAAGAAAAATAACACTGGGCATAAAATACCACCATTTGGGCAAATAGGTACTTAGGTTATACCTTTAAAAGAACCTACAAGATATTGGTTAAAGAATATATTTTGTACCTAGTAAGTAATATATATTTTTGTTAATTGTAAAAAGTACTAAAAACTAAGGTCATTTTTCTATGTAAAATTATTTCCAATACTGGCTGCATTTTTAAAAAAACTATAGCCAGTTGAAACTTTTTCATTTTTCAATTTTTTTATGCAGGAAGATATTTTGCAAAATTTGTGATTTGGCGATAAAATATGATCAAATTCACGAAAAAACAGATATACAGTATCCGAGGCTAATAGCTTCTGGTATATAAAGGGTCTTTCAATAAGAGTGATAGTTTTTAAATAGAGAGTTCTTGGTTTGTACTCCATATTTTTTTAAATTTCTTGGTGTTACTATATTTAGTATAGTATGCAGTTTTTGATGCAGCGTTTGACACCTTTCGATCGATTGGAAGTAATAAAAAAATATTACCAAAGTGATAGCTCATCATTCGTACTCTGCGCAGGTTATAGGCCGCACTGTGGAAAAGTGTTAACGAGAGTTAACTTTACCTTCAAACTTACTTTTGAAACTTTTCCACAGTGTGGCCCCTATACCCTCCGCAGCAATAGAGCGTGCGGTCCGTGAAGCAAGGAAGCATTGTTTCCCTTGCTTTCATGCAAAAACTGATAGAAGAATCCAACTACACTATAAATAGGTAAGTTTTTTAAATTGCTTCCCTTCTTTCAAATTCCATCGCACGCCCATGCTGCGCAGGGTACGGATGATGGCAAACCAATTCTCGAGTAGATAAACGTTGAGTAGCCACAACTGAGCTATCACTTTGGTAATATTTTTTTGTTACTTTGGTAATAACTTTTATTACTTCCAACCGATCGAGAGGTGTCAGACGCTGCACCACTAAACTGCATACTATACTTAATATAGTAACACCATGAAATTAAAAAATATGGATTAGAAACCGAGAAGTCTCTATTTGAAAAACTATCACTTTTATTGAAAGACTCTTTATTTGGTGTGTCTCATGTTTTATTTTTTAAATTAAATTATTTAAAAATCCTATAGCTACGCTCATGCCTTCGACCCTGTATCAAAACGAACCTTGCCCATTTACCAAATGATGTTCATTTGTTGCCCACTTATGAAATATTGACTTTTTGTTATTGTAATGTACGTACTTACCTTGTATATATATAAAAAAATTGCTGTAAAAAAATTAACATTTTTAAACTATTACGATATGAAATGGACCATAGCTAATATAAATTTAAAATAATAATATTAATAAAATATATTTAGCCCACGATAATGCGTCGCAATAATAAGGGTTGTCATTCGTTTTCGTCGGGCTAGATGTATATATGGTTTGTTACTACTCAATGTAACTTTTTATTTGTCAAAAATATATTGCATATGGAATGCCTCTAAATAAACGGTTTTTTGTTAACTACTCTTTTGTTTTGTTACCCCTAGAAGAATATCATTGTATTGCTTTTTTCAGGAGAGCAACTACCTTTCTTTTGAGGGGGGCTTAAGCCCCAGTTTACAATATACCGGGTGTCAACCAATTATTTAGACAAGCTATAACTCCAAGAGTATAAGATACTTCAAAATAAGTTTTGGTCTTTTTTGAGTAAAGGATTTTTTAAAGAATCTAGTCGTACCAATTTTTGCGATAGAATTAAAAATAAAATCATAAATAAAGGATCATATAGTCACCTATGTAAATGCAATTGTACAAATGGCTCTAAAAAATTAAGTAGGCTGAAAAACTTTATAAAATGTCAAATTATTAATTAGAATTGTCTTACAAATCCAAATATTAAAAAATATACAGGGTGTTACATTTAATAATTTAAAATTGAGGAAGTAACTAAAAAGTAAGAAAAATGCGAAAAGCCTTCTCTTTCCATCCCTTTTAACTTCAATGTGCTTTAACAGCATATTTTTATTTTTTATTATTTAACAAAATATATTTTTCACTTTTTAAGTTGATTTATTTTCAGAAAGTTCACGATTTTAGTTTTTGGCGTGTATGGGATAGAATCTACAGCCAGTAAATCCGGCGTGTTAAAAATCGAAAATTATGCCTGAAGTGTCAAATATTAAAAACAGTCATGAGACATTTAAGTTCGGTTACAGGGACCTGTATCTAGACATATTAAAAAAAAGTGTACTTCTTTGGTTTCTGGCAGTTTTTTTTTTTTTTCACCCTTTCGGGGTCATCCCACCCAGGCCGACGACCGCCCCCTAGGTGGTGCACTGCAGCCTGAAGGCTTATTGTACCTTGACCCCTACTCCTTCCCATTCACACACCATTCATTCCATAACTTGGATGGTTGTTGCTCGGTCCGCATCCCCGAGCAGCAGAACACTGTGTGCCGCCGGTCACCCATCCAAGTTATGGGCGCGCACTTCACTGCTTAACTCCGGAGATTGACGCTTGCCGATACAACCGGAGCAGCCACGATCGCGCCTTGGTTTCTGGCAGTACTATAAACACGAAAATATAGATGGCGCTAGTTAAGAGAGTTACAAACATCTAAGTAAAGTTAATATAAGCGTGTTAAAAATAAGAGTTTATTCAACGAAAAAGGGATATCTAGGTTGGGAGATATAATTTACAAGACCTAATCAAAGTTTTCTACTGATTATTTCCCTCAATAGAAATTAGACCAATCCGAAACCACCATTTTTCGCATAAATTTTGTTTACACAAGTGATTAAACCGCATGTGCTGTTTACCCGCGAATAAATTTCTGTCATCCAAACTAGTTGTAAAAATTAAAAAAAATGTAAAACTTTATTATCAATAAACTTCTGTGTTGTTGGCTTTAATTAAGTTTTCAGGAAATAATCTAGCCGTATAAATACCACTCAACCTACAAATTTAAATCGATAAACGACCCAAATATTTTTGTAAGATTGGCTTGGCAAATAGTTTCATGGACAATAATTTAAACAAACCCTCGACCGCTTCGCGATCTCGAGTCTTTGATTTCAAAATAAAAACCCTCAACCGCTGCGCGGTCTCGTGTTCTTATTAAATTATTGTACATTCAAGTATTTTCCAAGAAAAATCTTACTCAAAATATTGTTGGGTAGTTTAATCGATTAAATTTATAGGTCTTGTGATATATAATATAAGAATAAAACACTGCAAATTTACTAAAAATCCGTATATTGTCAAAATTTGTACATTAACAAACAACTTATTTACAAAACTGGAATAAAAAATGCAACAAAAATATGTTAATTCAATTACTTATGGACAGTCTTATATAATAACATCACGACAGATCCTTTAAAGACCAATCTTAAGATCGGTCTGACGAGAAAACAGACTTAAGACCGATCGTACAACCGTTCTGTGCAAAGCGCCATTTTCTTACGTGTGTGGCACCATTATAAATATCAATACACTAGCGAGCACAAAATTTAGGTCGATTTTAATTCGAGAAAAAGTCGAGACATAAAGTCAGTTATTACAGTTTCACAAACATATGCTTAGAAAATTTCAATTTTAAAGTGTCCTAAATGTTTTGCTGACTAGTGTATATTCATAAAAGAAGACGCATATTTCAACTCAACAATTCTGCACAAACTATATTTGTACCATCGGTCTGATCGTCCACGGGGACCTTTAAAGAAGGCAAAGCATTTGTAACAAATATAACTGTTTAACAGTGTTTATTTTTGTATAAAATCCCTTTTGGTTTTAATATTTATATCTTTTTAAAAGTTACAACTATTCTTGAAAAGCTATCTTGTAGACTTCATCTATATGACTTACAAAATGGACTTCAAGTCCCTCAGTTATAAATGAGGGCAGATCGTTAAAATCTTTCTTGTTTTCTTCCGGCAGTATTATGCATTTCACTCCCGATCTTTTCGCCTAGAATAAATGTATTATTATTATTATTATTATTAAGTTCTTTATTTAGCAACTTGTACTAATTATAAATTTTACAATGTAGTTTAAATAATAATATAGAAAATATATAAATAAAAATTAGAAAAAAATACAATTTCAAATAAATAAAATTTAAAAATCGATATGGAATAAAAGTTACACAGTAAATAATACAATTATAAAAAGAATATAAATAAAAATCATTCAAAAATACTAATTAAAATAAATAAGTAAAATTAAAACATTCGTCTAGAATATTTGTTGAATTAGAAAAAAAGGTGACAAACAACTACAAATCTATTGCTATACAAAACATCTCTTAATACAGAATCGAGCTAATTCACTCGGCAACATTTCAAAGTGACTTTAGATCCATAAAAGTCATAGAAAGAAGTACATATGCGCGCTAACCCCGAAATTTTTGACACACCCTGTATAATAGCAAGCCTTTTTTTTATATAAATGCTGAGGCTAGTTATTAATATATGTATGTTTAAATAATACAGAACGTAACAAAAAATTATAATAATTTTGCAAAATTTTAAATTTAAACAATTGCTCATGGCTTTATTTATCAAGTTACTTATAAAATTGGAGAAAAAATGGTGATATATTGGCACTGACATGTAAGGTAAAAAATTAATATTGCCATTATACAGGGTGTGTCAATTTTTTTTTATTTAAATATAGCTTTGACCTAGTGATGTAAAGGGTAATATTACCAAGGTAATGATACCAGTAATTTTGGTAATATTACGTAATGTTACCGCAAGATAGATTGAACATATTTTTTTTCCGCTTTATACTCTAACTAAATCAGCGCGACCGAAAAACCAACTTATGTTGCCCATAATTATAATTTATTAAATAAAAGATCATTTAAAAATAGTAGAAGCTAT
This sequence comes from Listronotus bonariensis, assembly GCA_014170235.1. Taxonomy (NCBI): domain Eukaryota; kingdom Metazoa; phylum Arthropoda; class Insecta; order Coleoptera; family Curculionidae; genus Listronotus; species Listronotus bonariensis. Next base: position 1,929 of record JACEGR010003616.1, on the reverse strand, counting down.
TGGGGAAGAAATAGAAAAAGAAGATATTAGTTTTGAAGTTATAGACTTGAGTCAATTAACGAAAGAAAAAGAAGAATCAGATGACTAGGTTGGGGATGATGAAAAGGATGATTTACCATGATCCACTCTATTACATAGTCCATTCTGACTCGACGTTTTGTTAAAACGTTCTTGTTGGTTTTCGTATATTCTTAGAGTTTTAAATTTTAAAAAAACTGTGTTACTTAAGAACCTGTTTTTTTTAATAAATTGCCAATGTTACCGTCATATTACCTAATATTACCGGTAATATTACCGATTTTTAAATTACCGGTAATTTTACATCCCTACTTTGACCATATTTTTTTAGGCAACCCTGTAGTAATACCTCTGTTTAAATAGGGTATTTAATATAAAATAGTTTTTATCCGGCAAACAGATGGATGCATGACGCTTCCCATTTGGATCTTAGACTATTATTACACTTAAAAAAATATAACCGACTGTCCCTGGGTTAAAGAATTGACAAACGAGCTTGGCCTCTCTATATAATACAATACTATTTTTCTTTAAACGTTTAAATTTAAAAAAATTCACGTAATTGCATTTGCACTGCACACGTGGCGACAAAAAAGCACTTTATACTAAATTTTAACGTTACAAAGTCTGTCCATAAATGTCATATTTACTGACGTTTGAAGCAGAGTTATGCACGTAAAACAAAACTGTAACTATTTTCCTACCTGCTCCCATTCTTGTTCCACTAGGCCCCCAAGAGGCAACATAAGTGATAGCAAGTAGGAAGACAGTTCTTTTAAATTTTTGGTTTTTAACTGAATTTATAGATTGACGTTTCCGTCACCGATCGCCGTTTGACGTTTCGGTTTCTGATATGGTATATGGACACGGTAAACCGAAAATATAAATTGACAAATGGAAATTTGTTGTTTCATCTTCTAACTGCAAACGTCAAACGTCCAACGAAAACAGAAACGGCAATCTATAAATACAGCTTAATTGTCTAGAATGTAAATAGATAATAAAAATAAACAAGAACCCTCTATACAATAAGAACTTACCGCTATCGTTTTTCCTTGATCCCTCCAACAGGCAAGATTTTGCCCATCAGAGATATCTCCCCGTCATAGCGAGATCTTGCCTGATTGGCTTATTCTTGGCCAATGAGAGCATCGCTGTTACTATCGTACATCCCGCACTGGGTCCGTCTTTGGGCGTAGCTCCTTCTGGCACGTGAAGGTGAAGATGACTGAAAATATGTTTAAAAAAAATACTCAAAACAAAAATAATTTCTTACATAACAAGAAAAATGTTCAATAAAAGGTTTTGCAATTCTTTGTTAAACTGGTTGTTCTGGGTTTGAATCCCTGCAGAAGTTGATTCGTAACCTACGTAATTTTATACAGGCCCGCAGGAAATGGTCACGTGATTATTTGTGACGTGGCATCGGGGTGCTGACTATTCGGTGGCTATCGTTCAAAGCTGGAATCTGTCGGTGTTATCAACAGGTAAAAAGTTAGGCACTGATTTTTTCTAACACATTAAAGAAGGCTGAAATATATTTTTATGTGTAGCTCGCGCATTTTCACATTAAGCAGCGAGATAAATGGCGAGAGCATCTTTGTTTTTATGGCCACGTTGTCAAACAATATTTTGAAAAGTGTGAAAGTTTCAGCGGTATTTTAATTATATTTTAGTACTGTAAAAGCATTTTAGTGTTTATAGTTGTTGATAGAACAATAGCGAGTTAATTTTAGTGTTTTGCAATTTTTTAGTATTTACTTAATAATTTTTTTTTTACTGTTTACTTTTCGTGTGTTTAACAGGGTGCATTGGTAAATGTTGCAGCAATTATAGAAACTACTAAAGGAGGCTGGTCCATATGTTAACATGTTTACTTTTGCTTACGAGGAAAACTTTAAAAAAATTAAT
>JACEGR010003615.1:0-101647 GCA_014170235.1 Listronotus bonariensis | reverse complement strand
CGAAAACTAATGACATTAAAAAAATATATATACAGCTTGTCTTTGGAAGTTCTTTTTAATTATTAACTTTACGAAAAAAGTGCCTCTTCATAAGAATCCTGCTTGATGAAAAAATACATTTTCACCAAAATATTTGTTTGTTGGATGTACAGGGTGGCCTGAAAGAACTTGTTTTCAAATTAAAATATGGGATACGTCCTAACTACAAAACGAAACTTAAAGGGTTAATTTCTTATGTCATTTTATGAAAAAAGTTTCTATAAACATATGTCCTGAGTTGCTTGGTTTCTAAGATACGGGGCGTTAATTTTTTTATAGTCGGTTTCTTATGTATATATCCTAATTACAAAGCCGGATACGAAAAAATTGATGACAATAAAAAGTTGTATTTGTAGTTCCTTCATAGGAAATAGTTATTTACATTACAAGATGCGAAAGTTTACTTTTTGGTGTAAGGCTATTTAAAACCTCCGAACACTTGAAAGGCCTTTCGCATCGTGTAATGTATTATATTTTTCTGCTACTGTTCTATGTATCGCATAATTTAATATTCATTAACATCATGTTTTAATAGAAATATCAGAGATTTTGAAATTTTACCTGTTAAAAATTAATCCATAGCAACACATTTATTGTTGACATTGTCTGTCATCAGCACTTGTCAGATATTTAATTATTGTTAATTTAGTATAAATCCATTTCCATTTTAAAATGTTAAATGAATATGAAAATGGCATCCAAAAGGCAGCTGACTTCGCGTGTGCCTCACTTCTATCAGACAAATCTAAAGAGAGGTACGGTAATTTTCTAGAAACCTGCGGCAACTCCGATTTTGACGAAATTTGGTATACGGGGGTTTTTGGGGCGCTGATCACGAATCTGAAAGAATTATTTGGCGGAAACGTTTCGTTCTTGAGATATTCATCATCAAAGTTGGTATTTGAACTAAGCTTATTTTCACTATATTCCCCCTTCTTTTTGCACACAATTCTTGATTTAAAGCTAAAGTGTCACACAATATTTGATTTTCACCTGTTAAAACCCCGTTTTTCTACGTTTTTTACATTATTTTTGCATTAAATTGCATAGCTATACTTTGAATCATTTCAATCTCAGTGTGCCATGAAGTCCTATGTGTATGTATGGTTGCCGCATTATCAAAGAACAGCCACGCAATTTAATTCAAAAATAATGTAAAAAATCGTAGAAAAACGGGGTTTTAAAAGGTGAAAATCAAATATTGCGTGACACTTTAGCTTTAAATCAAGAATTGTGTGCAAAAGAAGGGGGAATATAGTGAAAATAAGCTTAGTTCAAATTTGAACTTTGATGATGAATATCTCGAGAACGAAACGTTTCCGCCAAATAATTCTTTCAGATTCGTGATCAGCCCAAAAACCCCCGTATACCAAATTTCGTCCAAAATGGGAGTTGCCGCCGGTTTCTAGAAAGTTACCCAAAAATAATTATTTTTTTAAATGGAATACTCTGTATAATAAATCAACATTAATAAAATCTGAAAGAATTTTTGGCGGAAACGTTTTGTTCTTAAGATATTCATCATCAGACTTAAAATTTAAACTAATGCTATTTTTACAATATTCCCATTTCTTTTTGCACACAATTCTTGATTTAAAGTTAAAGTGGCACACAATATTTGATTTTTACCTTTTAAAACCCCGTTCTTTTACGTATTTTACGTTATTTTGCATTTAATTGCATAGCTATACTTTGAATTACTTCAATCCCAGTGTGCCATGAAGCCCTATGTGTATGTATGGTTGCCGCATTACCAAAGAAAAGCCACGCAATTTAATGCAAAAATAATGTAAAATACGTAAAAACGGGGTTTTAAAAGGTGAAAATCAAATATTGTGTGCCGATTTAGCTTTAAATCAAGAATTGTGTGCATAAAGGAGGGGAATATTGTAAAAATAGGATTAGTTTTAATTTCATATCTTAAGAACGAAACGTTTCCAAAAAATTCTTTCAGATTCGTGATCAGCGCCCCAAAAACCCCCGTATACCAAATTTCGTTTAAATCGGAGTTGCCGCAGGTTTCTAGAAAATTACCAGCGGTACCATCAAACATATAAATCGTTTTCTGAATGGCTTGCTACAAAAATGTGGGGCGGAGTCTTTATCACCACCAACTCTCTGGTCTGTATATTCCATGCTCAATCAAGATATTTCGGAGTTCAAGAAACTAGTTGCTTTTATTAAAAGGAAAAACGATGATGAGGCAAAAAGTCAAAAAATGTTAAAAAAGAAGAAATAAAGTTTTTACTTAACGCGCCTGATAAAAGTTACTTAGCAATGAAAGTAATAGCCATTATGGGAGTGGCTGGGGTATACCGGACAGACGAAATATACAGAATGAAGCTAAGTGATGTAGAAATAAGAAATGACGTGGCTATAGTACAAATAGTGGAGTCTAAAAATAAAGTTAAAAGAAACTTTGTAGTAACCAACGATGAAGGCTCATTTCCTTATGTCAGATTTCTACAGGAATATATTAAGCTGAGACCAAGGAATGCTCTAGATGAGCGCTTATTGTATCGTTATGAAAGAGGTAAATGTGTTAATCAAGTAATTGGAAAGCACACTATTTCAAATGTACCTAAAGAAATTGCGAAGTTTTTGAAGCTTGAAGACATCAGTAGATACACTGGCCATTCTTTTAGAAGAACGTCAACTACGTTCCTTGCCAATGTTTCGGATGTCGATATTTTGGACTTAAAAAGGCATGGAGGTTGGAAGTTTTCTTCTGTTGCGGAGGGATATATTGCTGAATCCTATAGTAATAAGGTGGAAATTTCAAAGAAGATTTTACACGAAATTCCTACCAATATTTCCTCTAATGAAGTAACAGTGAAAAATATGAATATTAACGTAGTTAAAGGTGATAACGATACTCCAACAACAAATTTAAAAACTGTTAATTCAAGTATTATTCCTCCAATTTCTTTTGCTAATTGCTCAAATTGCACAATTATTTTTAATGTCAATACCTAACCTAGTTTTTTAAAATATTTTGTCATAAATTAGTTACTTTTATAAATAAATCCTAATATTTCCCACATATTTTCTTTTTTTTTACTCTTACTTTTTGTCCAGGCGCTGAAAATATTACTTTCGTAGCTAGCAACGCTTAGCAACCAGGTAACACGAAGGTTCTCTTTCGTTATCATTCGCGTTGCTAGGACCACAAAGTTTTCTTATTTATACAGTAGTAGAAAAAAATATAAAAACTGCATTAAAAGCCAGTGGTGTATATTTTTCACTTAATAATATTGCCTGTTGTAGCCACTAAGACGCCACTGGACCCAATAAAGACAATCTTGTTGAAGCTTTACAAGCAGTTTATTACATCCAACAAATATAGGTATAAATTTTTAACCAAATCGGTTTAAGGGTATTTAAGATATTTTAAAAATACCGACTTTTTTAAAAAACTTTAACGCCCTGTATATCTAAAACAAAGCATCTCCGGACATATAGTTAGGGGAACTTGTCTACATAAAATGACATAAGAAATCACTTTTTAAAGTTTTGTACCGTAGTTAGAAAATACCCTGTATATTAATGTGTAAACACGCCCTTTTTAAGCCACCCTGTACATCCAACATACAATAATTTTTGTGGAAATATTTTTTCTTAATAAGGAGGACTTTTTATGAAAAGGCACTTTTTTGTAAAATTAATAATTAAAAAATTTCGCATTTGGTAAGAACTTCTGAAGACGTATGAAGCTAAACCATTTTATCATGTAAAATCACAGCCTTAAGGTTCGGGATCGATTTTTGGATCACCCTGTATTCAATACTATTAAAAATAATAAATATTGATTGATTAATAAAAATAAACTTGTTTTAGAGTGTGTATTATATTTCTTTTTTATTTGAAATCTCTGTCACGACGATTAGAAAAAAAGCCTCCATAACGTGTGCTAATATATTGGATAATTTTTCACTTCTCGTGCCAATTTTCCGTCTAAAATTCGATTAGTGATGTGACGAGTGACACCTAAAATTTGGGTCAAAACATTCAACGTGTATGTGTACTTTAAATTTGAAACATTGTTGCTTTTTAGTAGCATTAATATTTTATTATTTTTTTGAAAAAGAAATACATATAGTAACTATAACAGTTTATTTATTTAAAAAAAAGTGTTTGAAAAATGTGATGCCAAACTGTTCTGGTATAATTCTTTTATTAAAATAGGAAAAAAAGTTCATATACAGGGTGTTTTCTAATTAAATGTCAATATTAAAGGGGGTGATTTTGTTTTTTTTAAAGAAAACATCATAGGAAGGTATGACCTAAACGTCTTAACTTTTGAGATACAAAGTGTTAAAATTTTCAAAAAACCAAAAAATTTACTGCTAATCTGGCTAATTTGTGAAAAAAATAAAAATGACTGATTGACACTTTAGAGTTTGACATTACTTTAAAAAATCAAATTAACTGATAAAAGATATACCTACATATTACACACAAAAAATTCTAGTTTATATCCAAAACTAAAACCACTCTTGACGGGATTATCTTGTATCACCTGTAACTCCTTTTGCGCCCACAATAACAATATTAAGACAAGAAAACCCTAATCTTATTTTTAAAAACATGCTCGTTTTGAAATTCGAAATAAGTTTTTGTTTAATCAAGGTAGCTTTATATCTAATCAAGAACTTGTTAAATTTTGGATGAAGAAAAATTATTATTTTTAAATAACTCTTAAACTCATATTTATTTAATTACTTCTACAGTTCGCTTAATATTTTGACTGGCTTAAACCAATTATTTGCTTTAGGATTTACTCAAGTGTAACTTCTTTTACCTAAAACCTCTACATTATCGACCTAATATTAGCTATACTTAGATTGAGTTTAAGCATCTTGCTTGGACAGTAATTCTATTTGAAAGTGCCGCGAAGAACACGCGGTGCGGTGGCGCTCTTGATCACGCCATTTTTCATGTGTCCGAGACTTGAGATAGTGGAGCCGAGCCGGTGCATTTTTCTTTTTATCTGTATAGCGGGTGTGAATGTTTATGTCGATTTGAATATGGAATTGGAAAATTTGCTCACTGAATGGGAAATGATGGATTTAATCCCCATTTTTCAAGGTAAGTACACAAAGTAACAGTACAGTAACATTTTTTATATCAGGTGCAAAATACTTTTATAGGTTAGAATAACTAAACGTGTTTAAACAATTTAAAAAAATCTATATAGGTAGGAATATGCTGTTAAGGTGGGTTTTCACGCTCATGCAATTTGCACAAGTTGATTTGTGCATGCCATTTGTACAAATCAGACTGAACTATTTATTACATCCGTTTTTACGGCAAATGTATTTGCACAAATTTGTTGGTAATTATCTACAAACCGGACGCGTCGCCGATTTTAATGAAATTTGGTATACGGGGGTTTTGTGGGCGCTGATCACGAATGTGAAAGAATTTTTAGTCGGACTCGTTTTGTTCTCGAAATATTCATCTTTAGACTTGATAATCAGAACTAATCCTGAATTCACTATTTCTCCTTCTTTTGCACTCAATTCTTGATTGAAAGGTAAATTGGTACACAATATTTGATTTCCACCTCTAATAACCCCATTTTTCTATTTATTTTAACCGTTTTTTTCTATAAAATCGCAAAGCTTCACTTTCAAACATTTTAATCGCAGTCTGTCATTGTCACTGCCACTGAAAGTGAAGCTTTATTATTTTATGGAAAAAATGGATAAAATAAATAGAAAAATGGTGTTTTTAGAGGTGGAAACTAAATATTAAGTACCAATTTAGCAGAAAACTCAAGAATTGAGTGCAAAAAGAAGGGGGAAATAGTGAATTCAGGTTATAATTTTATGAAATGTGTTTAAGTATAATACTGTTTGTTTATAAGGCATGGCTCTTCTATTTTATGTTAGATTACTTTTAAAATCTCTTGGTGCTTTTTTTTAATTCTTCTAAAAGTATTCGTATTTTCAGTTCGTACAGGGAACAAAACTAAGGATGTTTTAATGTTTTTTAGAAAGGTTTTGCTTATATAGCTTAGGTAGTATATTTAGCATTAAACTAAAAGCAAAACAAATTATATTTTTACCATTCTGTTAATTTCAGGTGCCTGACACAAAAAGAGTTTCTATCTGTCTTTACTGCTTGAAACTTGTTGAAAATATGGAAAATGTCCCAAGAAGGTCTTATGAAACAAGAGTAGTATCCAGTTTATCATATCTTGTAAATTTTAATATTTTTTTAAGTTCTAATATTTTAGTTAAAACAATATAAAATGTATTATACTTTTAGTGTACATTTGAAATATTTAGGGCAATATTATTAAATTATGTGTTTTTTATTGTGTTTACTTCAAATAATTATTTTTGCAACTGGGTTCATACCTTAAATAAAATTCAGGGCGTCCTTCCCGTAATGACATTGATTGATATAAAATACATTGGAGTCAAGAAAATTTTAAAAATTGTGTCACATACTAAGACTGGTGGAAGACTTATAGGACTAAACTATTTTGTAAAATCTGACTCTTTTGATTATATCGAAAAACTAAAATTTTTAAAAATATGTTGTAGTTTAGTTTTGTAGCAGTCTTAAAATGTGAAACACTTTTTAATTTTTTTTTGGCTCTAATTTATTTTATGTCAATCCATGTAATTCCCGGGCGGAACTCAAAATGTATTCTAAGATATGAAACTATTTGCAATAATATTTAATATGCTTTGTTTAAACTTATCGAAGTTTAAATCTAAGCAAAAATAGTGTTTGTATTAAAAATAATTATCCTTTAATAAAGATAATTTAGATTTAACCTGAGAATTGCATATAATTAATGCAATAATTCTTATACTTATTCCAAGTTTAGTTATTCTTAAGCAAATCGCAATTACAATTTTCATTAAAAGATTACTATACTTAAATAAAGCCCAGTTTGTTTTATATTAAGAAAGCTAAAATATTCGGCCTAGTATAGCTATACTTATTTAAATAATATATAAAATTAAATTAAATAAATTTTTAATATTGATTAAAGGGGTATATGTTTTCTCGAACAAGATTAGTTGTTATTGCGGATATATGAATGTAAGCTTGCATTTAGTCAAGATCATTACTCTTGAATATAGTGGATATTTTTTCAGTGTAGGTATCATAACCAGGAAAAAAAAGTAAAAAATGTTTAGCCATATAATAAAGTACATATTTTAAAGTTTATTTGTTTTCTGGGAGATTACTTTTAAACGAAATAATATTTGGCTTTTCTTCAGACAAAAAAGTTTATTAAACATTTTAAGAAAATTAAAACGTTTATATACTATGAAAAACTATTCTGTCCTTGCATAATATAATAAAAGTTGAGATTACTTTAAAAAAAAAAATAAATAAAATATTTGATAAAAATTACTTACAATACAGAGAAGGTTTTAAACTCTTTACAAAGGATCATAAGCTTCCGGTCGAAATTATTTTATTCCAATAAAATAAAATCTTAATAAGGCGCCAGAACCGGAGGCTTAGGATCTTTTGTTAAGAGTTTAAAACCTTCTCTGTATTGTAAGTAATTTTATATTAAAATTTTTATTAATTAATTTCTTTTAAAGTAATTTTAACTTTAATGATATTATGCAAGGACAGAATAGTTCTTCAAATCATATAAAAGTTTTAATTTTCTTAAAATATTTAATAAACTTTTTATTCTGAAAAAAGCCAAATATTATTTTGTTTGAAAGTAATCTCCCAGAAAACAAATAACCTTTAAAATAAAATTGAAGGTATCGTTGCTCTGGAAAACTTGGCCGCTCATAACTAAAGGATGAGTATTTAATGACTCTTTTCGCGACAAGGAATATGATTGTGTTTGTTTGATAGATAATTGTTTTCCCAGGTATCGTTGAAGATTTTTTAAAATTTCATTTTTTTGGGACAGAAACGTGATTTTTAAGAAAAACATATATTAATGTTTCTTTTTTAATAAAAAAATATTAAAAAATAAAAAAACTCTTTTTCTCGTTGCTGGATAATGTAAAATAAAAAAATGTGAGTTCATTTGTTTTAACAGGTAACTGTTAAGCTTTTTTTAAATTTAATTTTTATGGGAGATTTTAAAGTGAGAAACGTGGCTTAAAAAACAAGTTAGATTTTTTTATATAAAAAGAAATATTGACAAATTAAAAAACTCTCCATCGGCATAATGTGAAATTAAAACAATTAAATGCATTTGTCAAATAATTGTTTTTTCCGGGTAACGCTGAGAGAGTTTTTAATTTTTTTTTTTGGTATTAACAAACACTTTAAAGTAAATTTAATGATTTTAAGAAAAAAGTCTTATTTGTTTTAATAAATGTTGACAAATTAAAAAATAAAAATACTTCCCAGCGTTATATCCTAAATTTTAAAAATATATTGTAGTTTTGGAGTTATGATGGGCACCGACTTGGAAAACGTAAGTTGTTGGAAAATCGCTTTAAAGTTCTTGGCATTAAAAAATTTGGAATGTAACGTTCATAAGGGTCATGGATGAGGCGTGGTTAGTTCTTTTCTTCATACCGAAAATAAAAAAAAACAAAGTGCCAAAAATGAAACAATGTTTAAATATTTTATCCCCCTCCTCCTTAATTTCTGTTTTCCGACACTAATGAGGCATTGTGTTTTAGACAAAATATTTTAAACATTCAGTATTTTAGCGGAAACAATGTAATTAACAAGACTATTGCATGAGAAAATCTTTTAGAAGACATTTCCATAAATTAATATATATAGACACGCAACTTTTTGCTTAGCATGGGGCAAAATATCGTTATAAATTTCCTTTCAGTAGTAAATTAATTACTTTGTTCCCAAACAGCTAAAAATTTAAATTAACAGCACGTGCATCGCGTTAACTTTCCGAAAAACATTTATTACCAATTTAGTGAATAAACTTGCTTAATTAATAAACATTAAAAAAATTGAACTGGCTTCAAAAAATTAAATGAAAACTCACTTAAAAGTTAAAAATAATAAAAAAAATAAAGTTGGGTATATGGTATTAAAGTATAAAAAGCCTTTGCCTATTTAGTTATTAACATTTAATAGTTTAGGGCGTATGTTATTACCCGATTTAATTTAAAAAATGTTTTATTTATTATTTTTAACTCTTAAGTAAGTTTTATTTATTTTTTTAAAGTTTTTTTTAAAGGGTTTATTTTTTGTTTTAAAATTAATACTAGATTGAACCCCGTCAAATTCGACGGGTTTTAGACAGTTATTTGTGATTTAAAATAAACTCTTTACCAAATGCTTTTTAAACTCTCCTAGTTCACCATGACATTTGTTTGTCATATTTGATTAATGTTGTTGCCATTTTATTAGATGGTTTTTTTATTATTAGAAGAAAGAAAGAAATGCTACAACAGCATTATGAAATAAAATGCATCAAGTCAGCCGGTGAGGCAAATAACCTTGGCAGCGGTATTAATAACCTATAAAATTATTTGTGTTACGTCAAGCGGTTGTCTACCAATGATACATTAAACACGCAACTTGCAACGTGCCACATTTACATTTACCATATAAAACCCGCTGTAATTTGATTTTTAAGGACCCAAGACGGTCATGTTATATTTGGGGGAGTCATGGTTGTTTCTGGTTAGTTAATTTTTTTCTTTTAGTTCCTAAATAAAGCGAATTTAAAAAAAGATTAAAATTACCAGAACTAACCATAACTCCCCCAATGCTACAGTTTTGCATGACCGTCTATAGCGTTTCAAACCAATCAAATTACACGTGCATGTGCTTTTAAATGTAGTCTGTCTAAAACCAGTCGAATTCGACAGGGTTTAATCTAGTAGATGTACTTTAAAAGGGTGTAAAAAAATAGCATTTTGTTTTGCGGTAATAAATGGTGCTGAAACAGGTCTAATTAATAAGGCTAACTTCTTAGTCCAAGATCCGGCTATATAAATGAACCCTTTTTTCTGATAACAATAAAAGTTTTTTTAACAATAAAAGTTATTAATAAATAAATAATTCTCCGGTGGTTGGCAAACCATATTCGGGGCTAATATAGTGTAATTAAAAATTTTAATAAAAACATTTTTGACACGAATACCGTCAGATTTTTTAAAATTTTTATTAATAAAAAGTTTATAGTATGTAGATAATGCCACAACGGGGTTGTTAAGCTTTTCTTAGACATATTACTTGACAACCAGGTATAAACAGCTAACTTAAGGGTATCGTCATTTATTTTTTAAAAAATCGAACACGTAAATATAGATTTTTTCAACGAATCCAATGGTATTGGTTTTTAAAATCCTGGGCTAAGTTAGGGTTGGCGCGATGTTTCAAGGCTTCATAAGAGGTTTAGGATAAAAATAGTACGCTACAGCATTTTTCGAAAATAATAATTTTATTTCTAAATCCTTGTTTAGTTCTGGTTAGAAAGAAGGTTAGACAGAAATTTGATCTCTTGACCTTTTTTGTTTAATGTATGGTAGTTTTTGCCGTAAATAAATAGAGACCATTTTTTTGCATGGTCAGTTTGTATTCCTATTTATTCTTTAATTAGATATGAATTTGCCCATGCCGAGAAATGCGTTCTATTTATATGCGGGAAAGCCATATATCAGACCAATAAAAGTCAAGAGATCAAGCTTGTTCTTAGCTAAACGAGGATTTAAAAATATATATATATATTTTTAAAAAATGCAGTGGCGTACCATTTTTGTCTTAAAAAATATTTACCTTAACCTCTTATAAAGCGTTAACCCTAACTTAACCCAGGATACTTAAGAATCTGTCCATTTTCTCAAAGAGACTCAACATAGATTTAACTACAATTAAAGTAACAAAGCCAGAGTCTCAAATTTGTCAAATATATTAAAAGGTGACATGTTTCGCCGTCTCCGGCATCATCAGACCTAACTATTTAAAAACAACAGTTACATTGACAGAACAATAAAATTTATTTTATTGTTCTGCGAAACTATGTCACCTTTTAATATATTTGACAAATTTGAGACTCTGACTTTGTTACTTTAATTGTAGTTTAACCTAGGATTTTAAAAGCCAACCCTATACCATTGGATTCGTATTAAAAAAATCCATATTGACGTGTTAGATTTTTTAAAAATAAATGACGGTTAATACATACCCTAAGTTTACACCTGGTTGGCAGGTATTATGCCCAACAAAAAGGAAGCCAACCTGTTGTGGCATTATCTACATATTATAAACTTTTCATTTATATACATAAAAAAAATGTGACGGTATTTAGGTCAAAAAATGTTTTATTACACTATATTAGCCCAGGATATGGTTTGCAAACCCCGGGGAATTAAATTATTAATAACTTTTATTGTTAAAAAAATAAAAATAAAAAAGATTAGGCGTCCATTTATATGGCCGAATCTTGTTTGTTTGGAAACTTCCTCAACAAAATAGTTGATCAGTTTTATTAGCAGTGTTGCCATCCGTTTCTTAATTACAATCATATTCCTAATAGTAATAACAAAGAAATAAATACAAAATTTAAAAATAAATTATTTGTATTAGATAACCTTACTTAAAAAAATATCCTAAATGGTACAAAAATCATTTTATGTAATGTTTTTCCGATTATCTTTCACTTGATGTGCCAAATTTTATACAAGTGTTCTAAAGTCAAGAGATATTTCACATATATATTTCGAAGTAAAGCTAAAAATAAAACTTTAGTTGCTAAATAAAATTATGTTTTAATAGACATTTGATTATTAAATATGTTTTGTACTATGTCTGGACAATATATTATTACAAAGACCTTTTCTTTATCCTGCATATCCTCTTTAATAATAAGTTTTAACTTCTAGTTATCCGGTCAATTTAAACATAAAAATATGAATCAAATAACTAAAATTCCGACAATGCCAAATTTTTGTAGAGACCTTGGGTTTACTTTTCTCAATAAAGTGCCAGAAGTCCCCATCAATCTTATCCCAGATGACACAAATACATGCATGTATATTAATTGGATATTTAATTGGCATATTTGTATAAGCCAGGAATATGTCATATCTCATGCGGCATATCTTAAGCCGGCTACTCATTACGCAGTACTTGGCGAGAAACTTGACTCGAAATATACTTGGCAAGTATTTGTCGAGTTCCAAGTAAGCTACCTACATTACGCGTCTACTTATAGAATTGCGAGTTTTTGGAAAGTACAAGTAAACGACAACAAGTAGTTTTTAAAAATGGACGAAAGTGAAACGACAGTTTTAGTTGCTTTTGTAACAATCAGTTTGGGTTATATTTTATTAAAAAATAAAAATAGAAGTGCAAACATAGAAGGTGGTGTGTTACATCTTTTAACAATATTAAAGATAGGTCATACACTTCATTGCGGTTTTTGTGGAGTTTGTGGTATGCATCCCAAATAACAGGTTCTTTTTCATAAAAATCTAAGAATTGCAAAGTTAAATTGATTTAACGCCTGCGTGTATCCAACCATCCAACCAATCCATTGTAAATACCACACCAAAAGAACACTTTTCACATAAACACAACAATTGAAGGGTGGTGGCGAATAACGGTCAGTCTATTTGTTGCCAATACTAAAATAATAGCATCATCAAATAGCTAGTACCCAATATAATACCACTGTGTGCTAATTACAAAAAAAAGTTCGAAGTCTTCGAAAAAAAAAAAACCGTTTAAACGCAAATACCGATAAAATATGCCAATCGGAGTTATTCACCGCGACCATTTAATTCGACTTGCCAAGTAACGCGTAATGTAGTGCCGGTAAATAAATTCCCAAGTCAAGTACTTGGTTTTTAACTTGTAATTGTTTTCCGCTATTTGCCAAGTCTAAACGAGTAGTCGTAAAACACACTACTTGCTACTTACCAGGTACTTGGCAAGTACCGCGTAGTGAGCAACCGGCTTTAGGGATATTCGGAGAATATTTGAGGTCACGACGAAACATATGCCAGCAATATCATTTTATCTTTCAGTATATATTATGTCCTAAGAATATCTAATGCATGTGCTTGGAATATTTAAAGTAAGTCAATTTTGTTTATATACAGGGTGGTTAAAAATTAGTAGAAACATTTTTAATGGGTGATTTTGGCTAAAAATAGAAGGGCCTCTTCTTATTTTTTTACCTCGCTTCCATTTAAGCAATGTTCATAAAAAAATCGGGAAAAACATTATTTATTACAAGTTTTCCCCTTATAGAAAAAACCAGGAACCTAGGATGGCAATTTTTAAAGTAAAACTATATTATTTACATTACATTTACATTTCTAGAGAATCTTGGTTTTTGGAATTGAACTGCGTCAAATTAAAATCGTTTACCGACGTTTTACCATTGATTCCACGAGACATCGTAAGGGATCTGTATTCTGCGAGAATGAAACCAAGATTCCTGAGTTGACCAAGGTCGTTGTTGAATAACACATAGTACGGATACTACAGAATCATCCTAACAAAAAAGTGTTATTATTTCTTTTATACGTTAAAAAATAAAAACTTTTGGGGGTGTAAGTTTTTAGGTTTCTAATGAGAATTAAAAAATATTCCTCAGATTTGCATGGTTATATTTAGAAAACTAATTGAGATAGGTATGTGAAATGTAGTATTATTTTAAAGGTTTTTAAAAGATCCTTTTAATGGTAAAATATATAATATAGGGTGCTTCATTAAAAAACATACTTTTTGTCGTACCCTTTATATCTTAAGAGATACCTGATAGAAATCTGATAACTACAGAATTAACTCAACAAACTAATATTTTTAATTATTTTGTACAATAAAAAATAAAAAAGTTAAGGGGGTGGTGTAAAATTATAACTTTACCCCCGGTATATTTTTATATTATATTTGACGATACAATCAAAATTAATTTATTAAACACAATTATACAATAAAATATAACATTTGGAAAATATTGTGTACAATTTTTGTTAAAAAATTCCAAAAATGGAAGCAAACTGAAAAACAGGTAAATTGCGGTCCCCATCATATCTCAGTGCTGGATCATGTAAAAATTCTTAGTTTGTTAATTAGATACTCGTTTGTTATTTTCGTCAGGTAACGCTTAAGGGTTTTTTAAAATTTTTATTTTATTTGGAGACGTTTCGAAGTGAAAAACGTGATTTTTTTTAAATAAAAAAACATTTTTTTCTTTTATGAAAATAGGAAATAATAAAAAAACTGAAAAAAAATATTTTAGCCTCACTTCGTCAATTATGTAAAGAAATAGTAGGTAATAAAATTTTTAAATGAATCGACGCAGTAGTTTTGAAGTTATAATGGCCATGAACGTTAAAATCGTAAGTTGTGCAAAAAGCCATTTAAAGTTCTGAGCACTAAAAACAATAATACTAAAAATTAAAATATTCTAAAACATTAATGCAAATTTCTTTTCTCATAAATTAATTTTCCCTCAGTTTGCATCAGTTTTCCAATATCATTTACTTCCATTAGGGTTAAAAAATAAAGAAAAATTATGAAAAAATGATCGGACTGCACCAACCTCGTTAAATTCTCGTTAGAGAAAATCTCGCTAAAATGAAAAATCTATATGGTTAGACAGAGGCCACAAATAGTGGTTGCAAACCAGAATACAATCGTTCTTTTAATACAAACATATTTATAAATTAAATAAGCTAATCTTGTCGTGTAGTATTTACTTAAATCAATGACTTACTTAAGTCAATGCGTCCCGGGTTTTTATTAAAGTAGTTCTTGTAGCTTTATTTGATTTCACTTAAAATATTATTCATGTTATTTTAGTAGCATTAGATCCTTTTCTATTTTACGAATATCCTATAATTTCATTGCAAAATGCCTTGTATCCCCATTTAAAATAATATAATAATAGCACCCAGATCATCAACTAATAATATGGAACTTTACGGCCTGTTGTTTTACGTAGGTTACGGCACGACCCACAACCGGCATTAATAAAGCCAGACACTGTCCTTATTAAGGGAGTCCTTAATGCATCTACGCAAGCTCAGATGTCAAAATATGGCCGGTATTATTAGTGTCTGGCCTTCTTTCACTGAACAATATTTCTCTAATGATTAATTTCTATTACAATAAATACGTGTAAATTGTTTTACCGGATCCGATTTAACCGATCGGATAAAACTTAATCCGACAAAAAATTGCGACATACACGTTTCCGATTGAATAAAGGCTTGGATTAAACGTATTTTAAGCAATCTGAATTGAGTTCAATGCGATTGTTTATTTGTACGATACTCACGATTTTAAAAAGGTTTGAAAAATTACAGCTAAGTAAAACAGCTTATAAATGTAAAAACCAAATATTGGGAAATGAAGTGACCTTAAATATGACTTAAATATTTTGATCGTGTTTCTTTAGTGTTTTTGCGTTATTATTTTGTTTATTTTTTTAAATTAACTAAAATTAAATAAACAAAATACCAAAAATAAGGTTCAAAAGTCTTTTGAAAAATTTAAAAGGATTTGGATCCGGATTATCTGCATCTGATAAAATCTACGAAGAGCACAGTATTAGGTTCAAGGCTATCCGTTTAATCGGATTCTGATCGGATTTCTGAAGCCAAAGACTCATTCGACAATCGTATTAAAAACAAAGTTCTTTCTTGCTCAAATGGCAGCAAATCTTTCTGGTCCTTTGCGAAAAACATAAGTAGGAATTTTTGTACCAGTTCTTTTCCGCCACTAGCTTTGGAAGATGAAATTGTTTCTACCGCTAAAGGAAAGGCAGAATTATTTGCCAAACAATTTGCTGCCAATTCAACCCTTGACCCTCCCGTAAATCATCCAATTCCAGCGGTAACCCCAGTTCCTCATAAAATGCCCGATATTATTTTTAAGGTAAAACACATTAAGCGTATCCTTTCTTCCCTTAACACCAAGAAATCGTCTGGGCTGGATGGCATACCAGCAATCGTTTTGAAAAAATGTGCTCCAGAACTTGCACCAATCTTAACTCGGCTCTTTCGAATTTCTTACAACACAGGTATCTTTCCGGAAAGCTGGAAAGCTGCACGTGTTCAACCTATTCCCAAGAAAGGATCTAAATCTCTTCTATCTAACTATAGACCAATTTCAATTCTCTCAGTTCTTTGTAAAGTAATGGAAAAACTAATTAATTCACAAATTCTTAAGTACTTAGAAAAACACAAAATTCTGCATGACAGACAGTATGGATTTCGCCACAAAAGATCTACAGCAGATCTTCTTTCCTTCGTATCACACTGCTGGAATAAGTCTCTTGAGTTTCTAGGTGAGTCCCAGATCGTTGCTCTTGATATATCCAAAGCTTTTGACCAGGTCTGGCATGCCGCACTTCTTAATAAACTTCCCTCGTATGGTCTTTCAACTAAAGTCTGTACTTGGCTTTCTAGTTATCTATCTGATCGTCGTATATCAGTTATTGTGGACGGCCATTCTTCAAGCTTTCACCAAGTAAATGCTGGAGTCCCTCAGGGCTCAGTTCTGGCACCAACATTGTTTCTTCTTCACATCAACGACCTTCTCTCGTCCACAACTAATTCCATTCATAGTTTCGCCGACGATAGTACCCTTCACTCCAGTTTTCAGGTTCCTAAACCCATCACTAAACCTGACTTGGAAAACAAACGCAGAGCGATGCAGATATCTCTTTCGCAGGATCTTAATTTAATATTGGATTGGGGCGCTAAAAATCTCGTCCATTTTAATGCATCCAAAACACAAT
Source organism: Listronotus bonariensis (assembly GCA_014170235.1). Taxonomy (NCBI): domain Eukaryota; kingdom Metazoa; phylum Arthropoda; class Insecta; order Coleoptera; family Curculionidae; genus Listronotus; species Listronotus bonariensis. Next base: position 84,927 of record JACEGR010003615.1, on the reverse strand, counting down.
CATGTTCCTTGTCGCGAAAAGAGTCATCAAATACTCATCCTCTACTTATGAGCGGCCAAGTTTTACAGAGCAAAGACACCTTTAATCTTGTGGGCGTCATATTTGAAAGTAACCTTAACTGGCATAATCACATTGTATCTATAGCCACGGCAGCTTCAAAAAGCTTGGATTTCTCTTTCGAGCCAAAAAGTATTTTTCCCCTTCTAATTTATACACTTTATATGTGTCCCAAATCCGACCTCCCTTGGAATATTGTTCTCATATCTGGGGCATGGCGTCCCCCACAACCCTAAGCATTCTTGATTCTATTTAAAGAAGAGCTATTCATCTCATTAATGATCCTTCACTTACAGAAAGGCTTCCCTCTCTTGCACATCGTCGGACTGTGGGGGATTTATCGCTTTTTTATAGATACTTCCATGGCTTCTGCTCTGAAGCATTGTCCAGTATAGTTCCTCCACTTACGGTTCCCAACAGAAAAACTCGTGGTTCCGCGCGTATGCATCCCTATACGGTCCAACTGGACAGGCCCCGAACTTCCCACTTTGTTCGTTCTTTTATCCCTAGAGTTTCTAGGTTGTGGAACCTGCTGCCCGCAGAGGTCTTTCCTTCCCCCAAATCTTCAAGTATTTAAGTCCCGTGTCAACAAACTCCCTCTTACCTCGCTTAAGACACCCACGGTACGTTAGTATTTAGGCTTTTAGCCTTCGTGGTTTGTCCAAAGATAAAAAAAAATCGATTGTTACGATGTATACCCTTACTCATTTAGAAATATACTTACTGTTTATAGCCGCTTCTAATGAAAATTTAAAATTATTTCTTAGGTGGATAACTTTCATGCGCATTTTATAGTAGGCCAACTAAAATTACAATTTATATTTATTAGAAGTGTAATAAGGTACTATTTATTTAAGTTGTGATAGTATGTACACAATCAGCCAAATCAATAGATTCGCAGGCAGTGCGTGGAAAGTTGACGGTCTAACCTGTATAGAACGCTAACACGTAGAGATTAAACAAAGAATGCCGGCATGTAAACAAGGTGACGCATTGGTTTCGCGCTGCTTTACTTGCCTATAAACGTTTTGAATTAGCTGAACGTATATATTATTTTACTTAGTTTTTTCATAAATAAATTTATAGCAGCCTTTTAAAAATTAAATCGGAGAAGTGTCGCTACACGGAAGAGGGTAGGCAACTCTTGTATTTTGCTATGTTTCATCTCTGAATATCCCGTTTATTAAGGACCAATAATTTACAAGGTCCCAATGCCTTTAAACAAGGTATTATTTAAAACAGATCACTGCAAACAATATCTGCCAATATTGTTTGTTTAATTTTCTGTGTATCAAAATAAATATACTTTCAGGCAAAGTACGATGACTGTATAGCTCAAAGGGGTGAATGTTAGGGCACATGTTTATAGAAGAGTAAAGTTTTGTTGTAAATTCAAAAGTGCGCCTTCAAAATATTAGTAGTAAATTTTAAAACATCCTGTAAAAATAAATGATCAGCTCAATTTTCACTGTTTAGAAGTTCAAATCCGTACCAAGTTTTTTTGTTATCTAAATTAGGAAATTGGATCCACACCAAATATACATACAGGCTGTTATAAATGCGAGGGCCACCATTAGGATCTCAAAAGCAGTAAAATAGACAAAGTTGGTTAAATTTGTGCAAAGTAGCGCATTTTCATGCCCAACAATATTCTGTTTTAAAAATTTAAAAATTAGCACCCGTTCCGGAATTCTGTCGAAAAAGAAATCGAAATTTTGCGAAACAGTTATTCTTTCTCATTTTTGAAGATATTTGTTGAAACAAAATGTCACCTTGTCATTGTCACTTTTTCCATTCTATAAAATTGTGTCATTAAATTTAAGATCCGACGTTTCGTCTTTGAGCCGCCATCATTACTTTGTTTTTTTTTAATGGGTGAAATATTTGGTTTTAAAATTAATAATCCCAAATTTTAATTCTAAATATAACGACAAAGCACACCTTACACTTACCGAATTTCTCCATTAAAAAATACTATTTTATCCCAATTTTGCATGACAGGCAGTATGGATTTCGCCACAAAAGATCTACAGCAGATCTTCTTTCCTTCGTATCATACTGTTGGAATAAGTCTCTTGAGTTTCTAGGTGAGTCCCAGATCGTTGCTCTTGATATATCCAAAGCTTTTGACCAGGTCTGGCATGCCGCACTTCTTAATAAACTTCCCTGCTATGGTCTTTCAACTAAACTTTGTACTTGGCTCTCTAGCTATCTATCTGATCGACGTATATCAGTTATTGTAGACGGCCATTCTTCAAGCTTTCACCAAGTCCCTCAGCGCTCAGTTCTGGTATCAACATTGTTTCTTCTTCACATCAACGACCTTCTCTCGTCCACAACTTACCCTTCACTCCAGTTTTCAGGTTCCTAAACCCATCACTAAACCTGACTTGGAAAACAAACGCAGAGCGATGCAGATATCTCTTTCACATGATCTTAATTTAATATTAGATTGGGGCGTCAAGAATCTCGTCCATTTTAATGCATCCAAAACAAAATCATGTTCCTTGTCGCGAAAAGAGTGATCAAATACTCATCCTGTACTTATGAGCGGCCAAATTTTACAGAGCAAAGACACGTTCAATCTTGTGGGCGTCACATTTGAAAGTAACCTTAACTGGCATAATCACATTGTATCTATAGCCACGGCAGCTTCAAAAAGCTTGGATTTCTCTTTCGAGCCAAAAAGTATTTTTCCGCTTCTAATTTATACACTTTATATGTGTCCCAAATCCGACCTCCCTTGGAATATTGTTCCCATATCTGGGGCATGGCGTCCCCCACAACCCTAAGCATTCTTGATTCTATTCAAAGAAGAGCTATTCGTCTCATTAATGATCCTTTACTTACAGAAAGACTCCCCTCTCTTGCCCATCGTCGGGCTGTGGGGGATTTATCGCTTTTTTATAGGTACTTTCATGGCTTCTGCTCTGAAGAATTGTCCAGTATAGTTCCTCCACTCACGGTTCCCAAGAGAGAAACTCGTGGTTCCGCGCGTATGCATCCTTATACGGTCCATCTGGACAGGCCCCGAACTTCTCACTGTGTTCGTTCTTTTATCCCTAGAGTTTCTAGATTGTGCAACCTGCTTCCCCCTCAAATCTTCAAGTATTTAAGTCCCGTGTCCACAAACTCCCTCTTACCTCGCTTAAGACACCCACGGTACGTTAGTGTTTAGGCTTTAAGCCTTCGTGGTTTGTTCAAAGATAAAAAAAAAGAAAAATCCCAAACGTTCGGAGAACTTTTCGAACGCAGATTAGTATGCATCCATTTTTTATGACAGGCTAAGTTAAGGCTGTATGTAAATTACATGTATTTTTGTAGCTTGTTTGTTAAAGCATATAAAAAAATAATTAAAAAGAATAATAATGAGTAGTAATGATTGCATTCCCATCTTCAAATGGAAATTTCCCCGAACGTTTGGGATAAAATTGTATTTTTAATAGAGAAATAGTGAATGATGGGTTTTTTGGTTCGAAACGTCGCATAAATGTAAAGTGTTATATGTCGTTGGATTTAAAATTAAAATTCGAGTTTATTAGGTTAAAAACGAAATATCCCGCCGATTAAAAAAAAACTTGATGATGGCGGCTCAAAGGCGAAACGTCGGGTTTTAAATTTCATGACATCATTTTATACAACAAAAAAAGTAAATTCAATTACAATGTCATATTTGTTTTAAAATATCTCTTCAAATAAAGTTAGAAAAAAGTAAAAATTGTTTCAAAAATTTTGTTTTTTTCAGGATAATTCTGAAACACAGCTACAAATTTTTGGAATGAAATATTGTTAAGCATAAAACTGCGCAACTTTGCCCCAATTTAACCAACCCTGTCTCTTTATATCAGTATACCAGACGCTAATGGCTTAAAGAAGAGTACTTTTAAAATTAGCAACAAAAGTTGATTTTTGGTTTGCTTCACCCCTCCCCCCACAGAAAAACTCTAAGTTTTAAAAGCGAATCTTCTTTTCGTATTTTTTTCGTAAATTTAACACTCAACAAATGAAATGTTATCAAATATTTCCTTTCTATTAATTTTAACCAATCGCTATAAATTTTAAGTTTAGAAAGAATTAGAAAAATTACTTAACAACTATCAACTTAGTTAGCAGTTCTTCGGAAAAAAAAATTGAAATTTTTTTATGCAAGTTTTACAAGTTGCAAGTTATATTGTTTTTATTAATTATTGATTTTATTGTTTAAATAAAGAAAAAATTGCATTAAAATAAAATATTTTTGTAACTCAAAAAATTTAAAAACTTGTTTCTAAGTAATCTGTTTTAACAAATAATAGCATTCGCGAAAGTAGAAAACTCCTCCTCTTTGACTCGAATTTTTAAAACTGCTTTCGCTCATGCTATTTGTTAGAACAAATTACATAAAAACTCCTTTTTCCGAATTCTTCCGTAAAAATTAAATGCACTAGGAATATTACCCCCAATAAATCCAAAATTTTCAAAATTTTACCTTTACATCACCAAAGTGCTTTACGTTAATATAATAAAATAATTAATATTGTCAGCACGGCCTTGTAAAAGGTACTAGGTATAATTGTTCCATTTTTCGACCATGGGATGATGTTCAAAAAAGAAAAAGAACTGTTGCACAAGCTTAATGTTTTTATCAGTTTATTACAGACCAACAGCAGTATTTCCTTGCAATTTAATTCTAATGTGCATTGGCTATGAAAATTTATCTTACTGCAATAATGAACTGGTCTTAATGCACTTTCCATTAGAGTGGTGTTTACATTTTTGATATCATTACAGGGTTTGTTTTATGCATACGCGAATAGCTTTACAATAATTAAAGGAAAATTAAAAGTTTTTTTCCCCTGTCAGGTATCGGTATCGCTAAAAAAAATCTTTTAAAGTAAATTAAAAATAAAATGCTATTAACAGGCTTTTATGTTATGCTGATAATTTTAGTTTGGATTGAAAAGTATCACATTACCCACAGTAAAATTAAAACAATTTTCGATGAACGCCATTAATCAGCTGCACCTGACGCTCAAGTACATAAAATTAACAGAATAAAATTTCTGCAAAAGTTGATTAAAATTTGGCCTTTTAATTAGTGTACTGATCACATATTGAAGTCGGTATTTAACGAATCTAATACCAGAAAAAGTGGGTTATGAAATCGGTAATTTTACATTTATTACAATACAAAGAGATTTCTTTTCTTATGTTTCTTACAGAATCTTAGCCCAGCTTCTATTTGTATGGAGTCATGAATGACTGGGTTGAGGGGGATTCCATTCCCGAGACAGAATAATGCATACAAAGTGTTTAAATTGGAAGGCGAAAAATACTCTTTTGCTCTATTGTCTTACATACTGCTTGCTCAAGTAGTATGTGAGACATTTACCAGCCTCCAGAACTTCTAAGGAGTAAAGAAAGATTTTATTGCAGGGTGGAACATCATCGAACAAAAGGTGATCCTCCATTTAATTGACTGTATGTGTTTTCGACTTTAAGCAGTTAGTAATGCTAGAGGTAAAAACCGCGATATTAATAATTAAGTTTTCTCATTAATGTATTTTTACTATATTTATAATACTGTTTAAACATACAAATTAAGAAGCCCATATGTCACGGCGTCTCTGTTCTGACAGTAATTATGACGACCTGGGCTAGATGACTAAGGGTGCGTTCCACTAAGCACTCACAACGCTCAAAGTGCTGCTTTTACCGTCGGCTGAAGGAGCATGTTGAGCATTGTAGCATTGTGAGCGCTTAGTTGAACGCACCCTAGAAGCTATACGCGATTTAGATTTAGGAGCAGTGTTGCAATTTGCCCTTTTAGCTAATAAAAATGGGTATCGAGATCCATTTTGGCAAAAGAATACCCAAATTTTTGGTTTGTGTCACGGCTAGAAAGAGACACAATTGTTGAACTACCTAAATAAGACAAAGAAAGGCTAAAGTTTACGCCAGAGGTGTTGAATGTTTTGTCATATTATCTTGTTCTCTTGTTATCCAGTCTAAACTAAGAAAAACAAAAAATTGTCACTGACGTAAGTCTGAGAAATTTGTCAGTCAAATGTCAATACCTGTTGTGATCGGTTTGCGATACTATATTAGATATCTTAAAAAATCGTAGATTTTTAATAATTTCTAAGTAAAAGGTGATTTATTAAGAAAATTAAGAGTGTTTTAGGCCCATATTTTAAAACCAAACAACTAAGCAGACATATTTGGCGTGCCTTACAATGACTCGTTGTCTAACCTCAAAATTGTAAACACAAATTTGGAGCGTAAGCCGCTTAAGCATTTTTGAATGTTAAGTACCGTTTTGTGATTTTAATATAATATGTACCATTACTGTTAAGAGTAGGAAATTTTAAACTGTTATCTATACTAACATATAAAGAGGTAAATTTTTTAACTTTGTGAGTTTGTGGGTTTGTAGCCGCTAATCTTCGGAAGTACTGAACCTATCATAAAAATTCTTTCACAATCACAAGGAAGGTTCATATGTAAAATAATATAAAAAACCTATACAGAGTGTTTAAAAATAGTTTACATTTAAAATTCCATATTACTCAACGGATTTTGATACGTTTTTTTTTAAATTTTAACTGATTCAAAAGGAAGGTTTATAGGTATAATAATATAAAAAACAACGTATGCAAAGTGTTTTTAAATATCAAATTTGATATTAGTTAACGCATTTTAATGCGGTTTTTTTCATAGATAGAGTGATGGAAAAGGACAGTTTATATGTATAATAATATAAAAAACATATACAGAGAGTTTAAAAAAAATTACATTTAAAATTCGATATTGACGTTACTATTGCAATTAAAAAGAGTGTTTATAGGAATTGTGCACAGGTATCTATGGTTTAAAAAAATATATAGAACTGCCACACAGGGTGAGTCAAAAACATGTCATATTGAAAAACCCCTTATAACTAAAATGCATTCTAACTATGTTATTATATCATGTAGAGGTTTACAAAATTGCTTAAATATAAAGATTTGCAAAATAATCAGTAGTATTTAAACAATATATTTTATACAGGGAGTACCAAAATTTTTTCTGTTAAGTTTCTTATCACTATTCAACGGATTTTGATGCACTTTTTTTTAATAGATAGAGTGATTCAAGAGGAAGGTTAATATGTATATAATAATATCCAAATTCTTTACGGTATAGGGAAGCGGAATTGTTTTACTCCGAATTAAACGCGTGCGAAACGCGGACAAAAGCTAGTCATTAAATACACTGCATTTACAGAAAAGCAGAACAAGTTGTTATTTTAAAATTGGTGAAGTATGTTTAAATGAAAAAGAAGCAGGTAAACCTCTATTAACGGTTAGTGTGGTATTTAATGTAAGTTACAAACATTTAAAATTTAAGGGGGTAAAAAGCAATGAATTTTTTACGATCCATTTTTTTAGTTACTTATTAACATTTTCGGAATTTAGAAAAAATAAAAAAGGAAAAAAGTTAAAAATTTAAAAACTAGCAGCTTATGAAGTGGTGGGTCTCAAAAATTGGCGCGTGTCGATGCCCCCGATTCCACGTCTCCTTGTAATATAAAAAAGATTATTAATCTAGAGTCATGTCGTTATAGCCTAAACTACGTAAAAGATGAAAAAAAACAATTTTTACCATTTTTAAAAAATTCAAAAGGTAAAAAAAGCGACACATTATTTTTTATGTCGCCATTATTTTTATCTTATCCGTAGTTCAGGTTATAGCGACATAACTCTAGATTAATAAAAAAATCTGATTACTAGGAGTGTTGAAATCGTGGGCATGATCACCTGCCAATTTTTGGAGACCCCCACTTCATCAGCTGCTAATTTTTGAATTTTTAACTTTTTCTTTTAATTTTTTTCTGTATTCTTAAAACTTATCCTCACTTTTTTACACTTTCTTGCCCTTTCAAAATTTTCGGTTTGGTTTAGTATAAATTGCATATTTGGGGGAAAGTACCTATAAAAAAGCGATAAATCACCCACAGCTCGACGATGGGCAAGAGAGAGAAGTCTTTCTTTAAGTAAGGATCATTGAATGGTATGGACAGCATGCCCCAGACATGGAGACATACAAAATGTATGAATTAGAAGGGAAAAATATTTTTGTCTCGAAAGTAAAATCTAAGCTTTTTTGAAGCAGCCGTGGCTATAGATACAATATGTTTATGCCAGTTAAGGTTGGCGCCCCAATCCAATATTAAATTAGGGTCCTCTAAAAGAGATATTGTATCGCTTTGCGTTTGCTCTTCAAATCAGATTTAGAGATAAAGAAAAAACAATGTTGGTGCCAGTACTGAGCCCTGAGGCACTCCAGCATTTACTTAGTAAAAGCTTGAAGGGTGGCCAAGTGGCCATCCACAATAATTGTAAACGTCGATTAGAAAGATAACTAGAAAGCCAAGTACAGAGTTTAGTTGAAAGACCATAGAAGGGAAGTTTATTAAGGAGCGCGGCATACCAGACCTGGTCTTGGGTACATGAAGAGCAACGATCTGGGACTCACCTAGAAACTCAAAGGACTTATTCTAGGAGTGTGATACGAAGGAAAAAAGATATGCTGTAGATCTTTTGTGGCGAAATCCATACTGCCTGTCATGCAAAATTTTGTGTTTTTTAAATACTTAGGGATGTGTAAATTAATAAACTTCTCTATTACTTTACAAAGAACTAAGAGAATTGAAATTGGTCTATATATAGTTAGATGGAAGAGATTTAGATCTTTTCTTGGGATTAGGTTTAACACGTGCAGATTCCAGCTCTTCAAAAAAAATTGTGTCGTAAGAAATTCGAAAGAGCCGTGTTAAAATGGGTGCAAGTTTTGGATCACATTTTTTTAAAACGACTACTGGGATGCCATTTAGCCCAAACGATTTTTGATGATAAGAGAAGAAAGAATACGCTTAATGTGTTTCACCCTATATTACTTAAATAATATCGGGAATTTTATGAGGAACTGGGACAACAGCTGAAATTGTATGATTTATAAGGGTAAAGAGTTAAATTGTCAGCAAATTATTTAGCCAATAGTTCTGCTTTTCCTTGAGCGGTAAAAATAATGTCATTTTCCAAAGTAAGTGATGGAAAGAGCTGCTACAAAAATTCCTACTTATGTTTTTCTCAAAGGAATAGAAAGATTTATTGCAATTTGAGAAAGAAAGAACTTTTGTATGCGATTATCGAAGAAGTCTTTGGCTATGAAATTGTTTGATTGTAGATTGCTTCAATACGACCCTGTCGGTTTTTGGAGTAGGATTTCGTAAAAACTCCTTGTGAGCCTGAATTTTTAGAAGTCTAGCTTTATCACAATATTTGGAAAACCAGGGTTTGTTATTTGTTGGTTTGGGTATGTCACAATACACGACCTATACACAAACATTTAACACCTCTGGCATGAACTATGACAGTTAGAGCGTTCATTCAAATAGTAGTTACTGTTATGGGGCATTAGTCCTGTCAAGAAAATAAATAAAAGCCACGAGAAAGAGGGTTATGTTTTCTTTAGTTTTCTCCACTTAACAGTATTGATTGATTTATTGCTGTACGTTTTACCTAGATTTATTTATTTTTTGTTATGTTTTAAACCCTGTTGAAGGTTATTAGTTTCTAGATGAAGATTCTGCATTAAGAAATATTATATAAATATGAACTGTAGACGAACAGTACCGACTTGATACATTTTACTAATAATCTATCTTATAAATCATAAAAAATATTTAAAAAATGCGACGCTTATAGCAACAACAGCAAGAAAAATATGACAGACAAATGTCATAGTGCGCCAAAAGGGTTCAAAAAGTTTCCGAGGGGGCGCTGAATTGCAACGTTGCCCATTTAATTTGGTATATTTATTTTAATTTTATTAAACCGTTTCTGAACGGTTCTTCAGAATATATTTATTAGACCACTTATGGTGTTCTAAATTATACAAGGAATACAGTAATGTGAAATAAAATAAGATTTAAAAATAATGGACGATTAAACATCTAATGCAATTTTTACAGGGGTTATTTATAGGATATTCGAAACGCAATAAAATTTTCTATAAAAATGTTAAACGAGGTTTGTAATAAAATTTTTAAATTGGATTATAAGTGCCTATATAACGAAATATAAAGCCGCTAATGCTTCAATAAATGTCTAAAAGGTAATAATAAGTTACTTTTTTATGGTGGAAACTTATATGGTTTTTGTGCTTTAAAAGCCTTTTAGTACTTAGGAAATTATATTGCGAGTTTGGAAGTTACGCGAAGTAAGTATATAGGTATACGTCGTAGAACAGCTCGATTTCTTCAATTGAGTTTCAATGAGTTAACCACTAGTAGGACGCGATTAGACAAAGAACGAATACATTCAAACCTTGCTGACTACCTAAAAGTGGATTAAATTTAATTTTAGTATGTTCTCCTCTGTTCTTTGAAAGACGTACTGAGGTAAAGAAAAATATTTGTGGATTACTAAAAACAATATTCTACATGCTGCGTTTGCTCTCGTACTATTGTTATAAATATAACGCCCAGGGCCCTATTAACTGTTTGGGGCGCTCTAGGCTGGAATTCCCAGAGCAAATATTACCAAAAAATTAACAAAATTTTTGAAGAGCAAAAAAAGGTCTTTTCCTCCTTTTCGCGCCTATATCATTTTAGAGCGCCTTATTCACAAGGCAAATTAGTCACCGAAAATCCCAACCCCACCTAAACTTTTAAAACTTCCCTGTCTGGCGCCTATTTTTTCATGGCGCCCTAGGCTATAGCCTAGTCAGCCTAATGGTTCATACAGCACTGATAACGCCATATTTAATCTAAAAACCAGCAACTTGAAGACTTACCCTTTAGTAGTTTTTACAATGGAATGTAACTGTTAACATGTTATTATATTACTAATTGCCACTCCAGTGATAGAAATATTTAAAATATTTTGTATCAAGACAATTTATTCTTAATTAATTTTTACCGTTAATGTGATATCATAGTTACGTATTATACGAGATCAAATTATCAAAATGTTTATATTCATTAGACTAAAATAAATAAATAATATTTTATGCTATCTAAAATTAAATAATTATTTTGATCTGAAAAAAAAAATAGAATGTGCAACATGTGGAAAAAGCATATTTCCGCACCCTTAATTGTTGCTGGACTCGGCTAAACCCTCGTCCAGCAAACTCCAACATCATCCGAAAGTTACAGTGGCGCATTTACCAAAAGGCTGAGTAGGCTGAAGCCTATGGCGGCATTTTTAGGGGGCGGCAGACGTTCTTTAGGGGGCGGCAGATTAGGTTTTATGAATAATTTTGTTGGATTTCGAATTATTCAATTTTATATCTATAATTAAAAGAAGTGGAAGTGAGGCCCTTTTTTTTTGCTCTTCAAAAATATTTTTAAAGGAAAAAAGAAGAAGAAAGGGGCGGCGAAAATAAAATAGCCTACGGGCGGCAAACATGTAAGTGCGCCTCTGCGAAAGTACATCGCTTTTCCTACATGTTACACAATACAGTGTGTCCCAAATTGAGCATACATGTATTGGTAACTCGGGAACCATTAGAGCTAGTTGGTTAAATTAGGAGAGTTTTAAGACAATTTAATTGCAAAATGTTCAAATTTTATTTACCTTTTGTGGTTTTTGAGATAATTAAGAAAAACCAAATGGTGCATTTTTAACTTTTGCCTGTAACTTGCAAACTATCAATTTTACGGTTTTAAGATTACTATATTATTAGAACACTTTTTTAAGAAAAATTTAATTTAAGTAAAAATATTTTTCTAACTTTATTTGTTTTTGAGATATTTACCCAAACTTTGGATTTTCATACGGACGCTATATTGGATTTTTACATTTTTAAAAAGAGGTCTTCAAGAGCTTTTAATTGATGTATCACAAGTCTAAGTTTTCAGATCGCTTAAGCTTTAAAAACGATTATTTTTGTTTATTTGATAGTAAGCTTAGACCAGACTGCGTAATGGCCGCCCAATTTCATTAAAAACAAATGATACGCATCCGGAGCGGCATCAACCTAACCATAGACATTTAAGATTCTTACTGATGAACTTGTTTCCCCATGGATCTTTTGTGAAAGTAAAAAAATTATGCTTTTGCAAAATTATTACTTTAAACTGATAATAATTAAACACAGCTGTAAAACAAAAATGTATCAGTAAACAAGAAAATGAAATCACAGTACATGTCTTCCTCCATTTTCCACACATTTTTTAACAACTTGCGGGTTACTCGGCGTAACGTGTTTCGGTTGATGGAAGCAAACACATTCCGTACACTGTGTTCTAGTTCCAGCCTAGTTTCGGACAGAGAAAACTCGTACACCTCATTTTTGAGTATCCCCATCAATGATTTAAAGAATAGTATGGATGAATGCAGCGAGAATCTGAATTACCCTTGCATGGGCTTCGCGTAGGGTGCTAGAGGTCATGCGGAGTGAGATTTTACAGACTGCTAGAAAATAATCAACAGCTGATCACAGGTTATCAACAGGACCGGCTTTATCACTTTGTATTGGTTTTATTTATAAAGAAAATAGGCCAAGTAATTTTGTTTGTTGAATAACATATTTATACATTTTATTATAGGTTTATACCGGGTGTTTCTCACTGGTGGTTCCCCCTATAACTTTTTTACCTTTTCAGATAGAAAAATGAAATTTGGTATATCATTATTTCACATAATTTAGGACGGATTGGTCTATCCAATTGCTTTCTATTCTGGTTAAACCCGAAATGACTGCTACTTAAAAAATTTAAATGGATCACCAGTATATTTTATCTTATTTCGATGGAATATGACATTCTGAATAAAATGTCACCTCATATGTCATTTTTTGACAGGGAGATATGACCATAAATAGGAGTTTGCACACTGTGACTTTGCTCGTAAAAAACAAAAGACGACTAGTTTCAATTTTCCACGACTACTTGACTTAAAATAAACCGTTTTAGCCTAATCATGGCACTCCAGATTAGAATTTAAAAAATACATTTTTGACAGGGTCAAAAAATGACATATGAGGTATCATTGTATTAAGAATGTCATATTCTATCAAAATAAGATAAAATATACCGGTGGTACCATTAAAAATTTTAAAGTAGCAGTAATTTCATATTTTTATTTTAAAAGGTAAAAAAGTTATAGAGGGAAACCATCTGTGAGAAACATCCGGTATTCATATTCTTGAAAATATCTAAACTGTTTGTTATTTTATTAGGTAACGAGCTCATCGCCGATTTTAATGAAATTTATCTTACGATCGTGTTTTGAGGCCATAATTTTAAAATCCAATTCGGGTTTTTTGTACAAATACAACTTTTGAGTTATGAGAACCCTCTTTGACTTAACCTTAAAACTGAACAATATTATTTGTATTAATATCTTTCTTCGTAAAACTGATTTGACACAAAAAAACTAAATGGTTTTGATAAAATGCTTGAGAATAATTTTATAGAATAAAACTTATAACATCATGATTATTTAGTTATTATTATTTTTAAAACAGAAAAGTATCAAAAATATACTCCTAATTTTTTTTTCGTAAAAAAACGAGAATTGTTTCTTTCAATACTCTAAAAACTGCGGCAAAAGCGGCACCGAAACGGTAACTATGAAAAACGTCAAATGTTTAAATAGTCAGTAGATGCTGGAAATATTATTTATTTTTAGGGTAAGGGCAAACGTGAGCTCAGATTTGTGATCGAAGCTAAAAAAACATAGATTAACAAATATAAAATTCTGGCCAACATTGCGGCGTCGCGTCGGTCGATTTAACGATCGGGAAATCCCAAATTACGACTAGAGTGGTCCTGTCTCTGTTGAGGTAAATGCTTTCAGTGTTGTAAACACTAAATTTATTAAAATACTGCAAATTTTGTCATTGGTACCAACTCCTTTTTTTTCTATAAAAGTATTTTGATAACTGCGCATGTTCAAGAGCACCCTGTAAACCTCCCAGCGTGGGGTTAAAAATTCTCGCGCAGATCTATTGAAAATACGTAGGGACCGGTTTCTAATAGCCATCCGTTTTATTCTTGAAATCATTGATCCCCATAGGTAAAAATCAGGGGGTGTGATTTTTTTATCTTTGGACAAACCACGAAGGCTAAAAGCCTAAATACTAACGTACCGTGGGTGTCTTAAGCGAGGTAAGAGGGAGTGATGTCCAGTGATGTAGCTGGCCAAGCAATTGGCCCATTATTAGGGATTATGTTGTCATTAAATGTATTTCTAAGGATGTCCATCACCTCCCTGGTACTGTGCGCTAGACATCCGTCTTGCTGGAACCACAAATTATTTATTTTATTTGGCGGAACTGTATTTTTAATGGCCGGTTTTCTTGCAGGAGTAGCCAAATACCTATCTCCATTTAGAGTTTCTTTAAAAATAAATGATTAAATTAAACGGTTGTCTCAAACAGAAAAATAAATGTTTTATCTAATTGTGAGACGTAAATTAGAGGTGCATTTTAAATAACCTATGATGCACACCAGACATTAAAGCCAAGCCTTGTTTGTAGCCGTTTTTTTCTAAATTATGTATCCCAGAAGTGATAATTGTGCCTAATAAAAACTCCACAATTTGTAAACCGGGTTTCGTCTGTCCAGAGAACTTTGGATTGGAAATTGAGTATCTGTTAACATTTAGTAATAAACCATTGACTAAAGGTGATTTGTCTATTGAAATCATTCCCCTGAAGACCCTGGACGTGGTTTAGGTATATGGATGAAAACTATTTTTTTAAAAGACCTATGCACAGATGACTAAGGAATTGTTGTCTGTTCTTCCATTTTTCTAACCGATGTTGTGGGATCATCTCTAACGTTTTTCATTATAATCGCCTCCATTGCTTTTTTATTTTTTGAATAAATTTTGGGATTCGGTTTCACAAAAGATCCATAGGCCAACAAGTTTTTAACTAAGAATCCAAAATGTCTTTAGTTAGGTTGTTGCCGCTCGGGAAATTGTTCTTCCTATGCAAGTGCTGCAGCTTCTGTATTTCTGTTAGATTTAAAATAAATTTGTAGCATATTCACCTTTTCATCATTGGAATAATTAAAAGCAATTATTGCAAATACCTAAAATACTAAGAACTTGAATTTTTGTTGAAGGCGTTTCTACAGGAAAAATAAGATGCACGCTAATTTTGACATTTACATTATTTGAATTGTAAGATGCGTGTTATTTGTTTTTTATGAAACGGGGCGGTTATTAAGCAGTCTAGTCTAAGCCTACTATCAAATAAACAAAATTTAACGTTTTTGAGCTTAAGCAATCTGAAAACCTAGACTTGTGATACATCAATAAAAAGCTCTTTATATAAATATAAAAATCTAATTTGGCGTCCGTATAAAAATCCAAAGTTTGGATAAATATCTCAAAAACTAATAAAGTTAGAAAAATATTTTTACCTAAATTAAATTCTTCTTAAAAAGTGTTTCAATAATGTAGTTTTCTTAAAACCGTAAAATTGGTAGTTTGCGAGCTACAGGCAAAAGTTAAAAATGCACCATACTGGTTTTTCTTAATTATCTCAAGAACCACAAAAGATAAATAAAATCTGAAAGCAAGATCTAATTTTGCAATTAAATTGTCTAAAACATTTCTAATTTATCCAACATGTAACTCTTATGGTTCCCGAGTTACCAATACATGTAGGCCCAATTTCGGACACACTGTATACTATACCCCAATTTACAAATATCGTAGCTCGAAAATTGATTGAAATCAAGTTTTTTGGGCTATCCACTAACTTTTTTTTATCTTTGTGACATCTCACAAAGGCTTATGCCTAAATACCAGTGTACCGTAAGTGCCGGGTTATTGGATGTTAAACCTATCTTTTACCCCGTTTCGTCAACGTTATCCAAACACTACAAACATGCAGTTCTTCATTTCACAGCACCTTTTAGGCAACGCGGTAATGCCACTACGGATGTTATTTTTAAATAACTACTACCTAGGATTGGCAGTATACTACACAGTGGTTTGCCATTGCCAACTGTGAGGTAAGGAGCGATTAAAAATGCCGATGTAGGATTTCGAGATTCGAACCCGGGTCTCTGCGGTAAAAGGCTGGTACGTTAGCCCCTACACCACGCTCGCCACAAACGCTTGACAATGAATGAACGTTACTCAAAAACTCATACCTCCAGCATTATATAGTGTGTCTCCGTAAGTTGGCATCATATGGGAAACTTTTTATTATTGATTTTACGAAAAAAATTATTTTTATAAAAACTTCTGCATAGTCCAAAACCTAAAAAGCAACCATCAGATATTAAATTGTATCAGTCCTCTACGAGGTTTGGCCAATAAAGTAATTTTTGCTGAAGAGGAAAGTACTTGTATTTTTGCTTATTTGAAAAATGTTTAAAAAGAAAAGATAATAAGAATTAAATTTTACTTCTAAATATGCAACTTTATTCATTTACAAAAAAATACAATTTTAAGTTTTTTTGCGATGATGGTGAAAATTTAGATTTGTTTGTGTATTAGTGCACAACATTTCATGATTATAAATGTCATAGGACAGTATTAAATAAACTTTTAGATTTATTGTTATCAAAACAAAAAGAATGTACAATGCACTAATTTATTTTTTTTCGAAAATTAACAAAATTGCATATTAAAAAGTAATTTTTAATTCTAAACATTTTTTCCTTATGACAATTTGCGATAATAGCAAAAGTAGAAGTACTTTACTCTTAAGCAAAAATTAATCTTTTGGCCATGCCTCGTAGATGACTGACACGATTTGATATCCGATGATTGAATTTTAGGTTTTGACTCATGCAGAACTTTTTATAAAAATAACTTTTTTCGTAAAAATAATAATAAAATAGTTTCCCATATGACGCCAACTTACGGAGACACGGAGTTGTATAACTACTAAGTAATAATTAATTAAGCATTTAACATTTGAAATCATAGAATAAAAAAAGTTTTTCTTATCTCCTGTAAAATTTTTGATTATGGGGATACGAGGTTTGCGAATGATTGTATAGATATGTAGAATTCCGTCCAATCATAGAAAATTGTATCTTTTTGTGCATTAATTATATTGGAAAATTTTTAATAAAACAGTTTTTATCTATATAAATATATATACCTATGTTGCTAGATGCTATTTCGATAATATCCTTTATTTGTAATTTCCAAAACTTATAAGACTACCAAAACCAACTGGTAACAACATACTGCTCATGAAAAGCCAGAGGCGCACTTACATGTTTGCCGCCCATAGGCTATTTTATTTTCGCCGCCCCTTTGTTCTTCTTTGTTCCTTCAGAAATATTTTAGAAGAGCAAAAAAAGGTCCTCACTTTCATTTCTTTTAATTATAGCTATAAAATTGAATTCCGACAAAATTTTCATAACACATATCTGCCGCCCCCTAAACAACGTCTGCCGCCCCCTAAAAATGCCGCCATAGGCTTCAGCCTACTCAGCCTTTTCGTAAAGGCGCCACTGTGAAAAGCAAGGATAACTGAATTATTGCAGGCAAATTGTTTAAAGAGGGCCTTTGAAAAATTAAAAATAATTTAAAGATAGGGGTAAGAATGAATTGATGCAGAAGCTTTGGAATATGGTTTTGACAAAAGCCCAATAAGTAATAAGTTTGGTTAGACAAACACCTAATGATTTATTGTTTATTATACTCAGTCTTTAACTGCTTCTGCAAAAATGGTGCAGTGCAGGAGCCAGGATCATATTTATGATTATGATACAATTTATATTCCGTTGTATACTCATTCTTTTAAGAGATTGCCGAGGTAATTGTTTTAATAGCCAATAAAATTTAACGGCGAAAATAATTCCCTTTATAACACCAAATCGTTTAATTTTATGGCGGGGCGCTATGAATTTATTATTTTTGCGTTAGTGCCAGAAAAGTTTCCTATAGAACTCGAAGAAAAATAATTATTTTATTGCGAGTGAGGCGGAATAAATCATTCAAGCGTTTAAATTTATCAAAATAAATACTAGATGGACTTGTTATTTTATGTTTTGTGTACTTTTTCGTAAATACTTGGACTGTTTAGCCAGTTGAAACTACAATTTGGGCCTATTGATTTTAATGTAAGGGTGCCTAAAATAATGGGGGCTTTTGCGTTCATATTTGTAAAAATGAATTTTCACCTTTTAAAGAAAGTAATTTTGGAAATAATCAGATTATATTAACCCAACCTATTTTGACGTCAAGTTTGTCACAATATTTTATACACGAATTTTTCGGACCCTCTTTTTATGTACATGGTTTTTATTTATATTTTCCTCCCACATTTAACTATAATCAAGAAGGATAGAAGAAAACGTCCTGCATAAAGTTTCATACTTTTTATCTATTATCAAAGACAATTATAGTTTCAATTGTCTTTGCTATTATCTTTTGAATATATAACAAAAGATACAAATGAACATCAAAAACTCAAGAAAAATGAAAAGATTATTTTTTTTTAATGGAGCACCCTGCATATTATGTCATTATTAAAGGGTTTTTAAAAAGCTTTACAAAAATACTGCATTTGATATACTTATCTTTAAAAATTTTTAAAATATGACCACCTCAATCTAATTAAAATAGTAGATATAATTTCCAATATACCTACGGCAATAAGGTGAGATTATATGTAATCGAAATTGTACCCAGATTTAAATGGCCATATTTTCGAAATTATTAAGGATAGATATAATAAATATGGTATGGATGTAAAGCTTTTTAAAAGACCTTTCTAATGGTTCTAACAGACATAATATAAAGGGTGTCCCACCTAATAAAAGTTTACCTCTTCATTTTTCTTGAGTTTTTGATGTTCTTGTTTTTGATTGGAAAGTATGAAACGTTTATTCAAAACGTTTTTTTCTGTCCTTCTTGGTTATAGTTAAAAGTAGGTGGCAAAATATAAATTTAAACCCTGTACCTATAAACGAATTTTTAAATCATGTAAACAAAAATTATACTAGATTTTCGCATCCATCTAATACATCTTATAAGCTTGAAATGAAATAAGCCCCTAAGGAAAACGAAACATAAAAACACTACAATAAAAGCATACGCCTAGTATTACAAAGACAATGGTGTAAATGAGCTTGCTTTCAAAGCAGAGCTTAGACTATTTACGATTTAGCAACAAAAACACTGTTTTGTGTACTGCTCGCTTGGGTAAAACTGTGTAGGATTACTTAGGTTCTTGCTTTGTTTATTCGCCACATTATTCTAAAGCCGGTTAACGAAAAGAAGGCTAATTTTCGTAAAAACAATCATACCAAACACACAAATGTAAAAAATTGAGCCAAGTACAATACTAAAATTATGCTTGGCTGTGGGCTTCGCCGCAAAATGAATGGAGATCTAAATGAGTGCCAACTTCTGTACAAATTCCAAAAACGTATAAGATCTTAAAGTAGGTTAAAATTAATAATACCAATTTCTTGGACTTCCAACTGTTACTGTATCAGTTACAAATAAAAGACAATGGAAGTCCAAGTAAGTAGTATTATTAAAAAATAGCATTGTCTACCACCTTTAAAGATAGGTTAGATTTGACTTGGCCAGTTTTTATTACATCAGTCATTTTGTTAAGGTATTTAACTTATTTAAATATATTTTTTTAATTCTGATAAAAAACTGGTGAATCTAATCTACTTTAAGATCTCATACATATTTGAATTTTGTACAGCATTTGGCACTCATTTAAATCTCCATTCTTTTTGCGGCGATGCCTTTAGCTTAACATAATTTTAGTATTGAACTTGTTTTACCTTTTCTACATTTATACTTTTGTTAAAAAACCAAGCGGGGGCTCTTTTTATGCTATTGTCTACATTTTCTTAAAGGTTAGAAATAACAGTGCGTAATGCCAATTTTATCTTTTACCTTCCCGATGTTTATACCTTAATTTACTAACGGCCAGTTTCACAATATTTAGTTAAAACTAACCATAGGTTTGTTACCATAGAAACAACAAAATACCGAAAAGTGATTGGTGTTGCCAAAATAGTAAACCCAAAAGTAATGGTAACCATATATTGTAAAAGTGCGCATTAGTCTTGCGATATAACGATCTTGTTAACGGTTGTTTATTAGCGCCTATTACAATTTTTTTGTATGTCCGCCCCTAACCTTCCCTATTTTTACCCTTTTTTATTTTATGATTTTCTCCTACGCTTAGGTACACATAATTACCGAGCTGGATTCCAAATTTCATCTTTCTAGGTCATCTGAAAGTGGTTTACGTTTTTGATCTATATGTCAGTCAGTCAGTCAGTGGATAATTGTCACCTTTTGAACCTTTATATCTTTTTAATGAGCAAGCTTCTAGTTGTCCTTATGGATATAAATAAACACACCTAGTTTTATGTGTTTACGTTAAATAGGTTATGAGTTATGAAGGGGTTAAAAGTGACACCAATTGGTTTGTGTTATATTACACTTGGCGCCGGCGCTGTAGCCTGTTCCTTTGCTTGAACTTGGCTTGACACGCTGCCGCGAGTCTAGATTCCAATGACCTTTTAATGCTAGATTCATAATAACGATTTGAAAGAAGCCGTATTTTTTACCTGTCATGGAAAATAATAATTTGTTAGGTCAAACAGAAAGACTTTTTAACAACCTACCTAATCATGCAAATTTATCATTGCCTGTAAAAATATATAAATTTTCAGACAAGTTTTATTTATTTCTAAAACCGCCTTATTCCTAGCGATCTCTTTTTTCCCATTAAATTGTCGATTTATCCTTTGAATACGACACAAAAAGGGTAGAAATGTCCCAGATAGGATGTAAAAATACCTAAATCGGATTACAAATAAATGTTTAGGCTTTTAGAAAGAATTGTGGGTCTGTTGATAAGAGATAAAAAATGTGTAGCTGGAAAGTTTTGTTGCAGTTATATTAAATTTGTTACAGTTAAACAAAGTATCTTTATCAATTTCAGGACATCTTTATAAATTTAGTGAGGGTCCGGATAAAGTTATAAAATTTCTGAGGCGACGAGAATAGGCTTTCTGCGTAAAATTTATTTTTAATGTAACAAACGTTAAATTTTTCCTTTTGCTTTTTTAAAAACCACATAAAAAGTAACAATTAAGCAAAATAAATGTCCGATTTTGTGAAAGTTAATGCCAAATATTGCTTTACAGCTACATATTTTTAATTCTTATGCACAAGCCAAATACTTTATAGTTCCATTCCATTGATTAAAGTACGCTGAATTTATGCGCGGAATATCAAATAACGTCACGGAAAGTTCCAATAGATCCGATGGAACGAATTTTTAAAACGGTTTGCTGTTTGTTCTGCAACTGTCAATGTCCGGCTGATTGTTTTGTCTTTTCTTCCGTAATAATTTTGGTGTTTTTGTTGCTGCTGTAGCTTAAAGAAAGTAATTTTTCATTGTAATAACAACAAATCTTTATTTTTCTACAAAACGTAAATTTCCTAGTTTTAAATTTTAAAAAACATTCAAAGCTTAACCTTACTTTTTGTTCAGATGATACATGTCATTTGTTCCATCGGTCTTAAAGTTCGATGGATCCGATGAGTAACTGAATGAAAGTGCGCATTTTACAAAAACGCATATGAAATCCATTGGTCTATCCACTGGTAGCCTCCTAAAAACGTTTTTATAAATTTCCGCTTGCTGCGCTGTATCCATCGATGCTATTAAAAACCTGCCCCTTTTCTCGAGATAGGAATAAATCTTTTCACCAATGTTTGTATACTATTTTATTTTACAGCCATAATTACTTTTTTATTTTAATTTTAAATTAAAAATGATCAACCTATCAAAATGATTTTTAATTTGTCAAACAGAAATTTACGGAGCGCATATGTATCACAAAGATATTTAAAATATGAAACGAGATGTCACGTTGGTAATTTCTTGAATTTTGGCCACGGTTGCTAGGGTTACTTTTACTTTATTTTACTTTAGGCCCACGGTAGGAAAGTTAACATTTCTCCAAAGAGATGAACGTAAAAGTAAGAAAAATGACATTTTGAAACTTTTGAAAATTTTAAAATGTTAAATGTCCTGGCTTCCAGTTCAAAAAATTAAATATATTTATTTAAAATATCTATAATACCACTGGAGCTATTTTATTAAAAAATAGCATTTAGATACTATACATTAAGAGGCACGTCCCGACTTACAATATTTTTCCTTTTCTTTACTGGCATTTGATTTGAGGGGTTGAGGTAGGGTTAATTTGTGCTTAAAAAGGTACATATTATGATTTTTTTCTACGACAAATTCAACTTTATTTTTTCAACTTAATGGTATATTAGTATAAATATAGGATTAGAAGAATATTAAGTACAATTTTTGTTAAGAGAGTCCAAAAAATACGAAAATGGTATCAGTTATTCGATGAATTCGCGACAACAGAGATAAAATGCGGTGCCCTTCATAACTTGGTGCTGGATCATGTAAAAATCAAAACAAAAATAAGTTTGTTTGTAAGATAATCGTTTTTCTTAAGCCGCGTCCAGAGTTGCAACAATTTGCCGTGCCGCTCCACGCAACATACCGCGCTACATATTGCGCACCTATGGTAGAGTGCACGTCGTTTTAAGGGTTTGGCCAAATTTTTGCCGGTGATTCAGAGCTTGTCGGTTTTTGGCGTCAAAGAAGCGCGCGAAAGGCTGGGGTTTAAAAAAATTAAAGCAGAATACCAACTTAACTCGTGTACATATAAGTACAAAACCCTATTATGTAAACAATTAAAATAGGTAATCTTGGTCCAAAAAGAAAATATTTTGCATTTTTTTATGTTATATATTATGATCGACACACTTTAAGGTAAGAATTGGATTTTTTATTCATATTTTTATTTATCTTTTAAAGCCTATTAAAACAAACATAATAATTCTCATTAGTTTTACTTACATATTGACAAGATACTTTAATAAATTTCACTTTTGTAAATATTTATTAAATAGTTATTTTTGTACCAAGGGCGTTAAATAGCACTTTTACGCCCGCAGCTGGGGGCGTAAAAGTGCTTTACGCCAGAGGTTTAAACAATATTTTTGTACAACTAAAATTATTATACAAGCATTTTCTGTAGTTAGGAGAAAATTTGCCAGCTTTTTAATATTTTAAATAGTAATAGTATACTTTTAACATATGTTTAATTAAATAAATTGTTGTCTTACAAAAAAAAGACATTTATTAATTTTATTATTGTGTCAAAAATTTATAAATGCACAAATCATTATTTTTCTTCATAAATTTTATTTCTTATACAAGGAAAATTTTTTATGAAGAATGACCTTTTTCGAAAAATTAAACTTTTGGTCCATTTGACCTCTTGTTAACCCCATCCGTGGAGAGTCTGTATATTCAATATGGTGTTTTTTAAATGTCTATTTAATGGTGGTATGAATATAATGTACAGGGTAAAACAAAAGTATATATTGTTTTAATTACGCTCCCTGTATATTATATCGCTATTAAAAAGATATTTAAAAGGCCCCTAAGAAAATACCACATTATGCATATCCAACTTCATAAGTTTTGAAAATATAGCCATCTAAATCAGGGATTCAGGTATTTTTCAAGGCGCCATTGTGTAGTAGTAGACTAGTGCCGAAGCCTTTAAAAAACGTAAAAAGTAAATTATTTATACGAAATTTGGTGAAAACGTCCCAAATATACTGTAGTCTTTTTAGTTTAAAATAAAAATTTTAACATTATTTTGACTAAATATCGAAAAGTACCCCTATTTTCAATCGAAAATCACGAGTCAAAATATCGACATTTTCTAAAAAGTAGGTAGTTGTTTTGTTAGTTAAAATCTCTACTTTCTAATAGACTAAAAAACGTTACATTACAATAGTAAATTTTGTCAGAAAATGCAAAAATCTCGAAACCCATTTTTAAAAATCATAAGTAGACCAGGGTCGATAATTTTTGAAACTATGTTTTTGTCAATTCCCGGCAAAATTAATAGTCCTATGGAAATTTATTTTCTAAAAAAGTTACCTTGGTAATGTATATTTTTTTACATCATTGAAAAGTAGAGATTTTAACGAACAAAATGCTTACCGACTCTTTTGAAAAAGTCGATATTTTGATACGTGTATTTGTGATTGAAAATAAGGGTGCTTTTCGATGTTAAGTGAAAATAAGCTGAAAAAATAAATATTTTAATTTAAAAAATTACAGTGTTTTCAGAACATACCAAGGTAAGTTTGGTCTGGTTGGTTCTGATTATAACAGATAAAAATAAAAACCAAAAACTTGAATATTTAAAATTCTCACATGAATTTTAGGGTTATGTAAAAAAGTTTAAATACGAAAGTTGTAGATATTTTTACTACCTACAACATTGCAATTTAATTTTTTTGTAGAACTTTTAGTTTTGCCGAAAATTAATAAAAACATTTTTTCCCTAAACTTCCCCCTCTCCCCTCCTGACCATCAGATAGCATGGAATTTAATTTTCCTTTTATTTTTGTACCTTTTACAAAAACTTTTATCCTACTATAGCTTTTTTTTGTTTCCAAAATTATCTACCTTGGTATATAGATAAAGATATTGACTTTAAGTTCTGGGGTTATAAAGTACTCGTCAGGAGCTTTAAAGTGACGTGCCACACGACCCACTTTTTGTATTCAAAATGGCGCACAACAGTTTGACATTTATAACTGCAATTTCTTATCTAAAATTTGGTTTATGTTGTCTTGCTTAAATTGCTCAAATTTTTATGAAAAAATACCAAACAATTTAAAAATATGGAGGGGGGTCCTGACTTTAGATAAGCACTATTTTAAATTTAAATTGCAAAATTAATTTTTAAAACGGCAATAAAAGTTAAAACACCATACTCCTGTAAAATATACTTAACATGAGAAGCTTTAAAACAGCAAACATGTATCTTCTATCAGTTACCACATTATAGCCATGCTCGGAAGAATGAAAAATAAGAGATCAAGTTTGCTCAGGAATGAAACCAAATTTTAAAATCATGTTTTTTTCAAGAAAAAGAAATATTTAGCTTAAATTTTGCTTTAACGCCACTCAAAGAAATAAAAATAAATAAATTGAGTAGTACTTATTACCAATATTATATAAAAAATAAGACTTAAAAAAATATAGGACATTTGGGACATAGATTTATTTAAACTCATATTTTAAAATCACCTTAGAATTCACAGCCTTAAAGTTCAGCATCTTATTTTAAAACACCCTGTAAATAAGTTAAAAAAATAGCGGTACTTACGAGGAATAAGGAAATTTAATTAAAACAATAATTAAATGAAAGCATTCCCCGTATTATTGCCGACAAAGATTGCTCATAATTTAACACTTTTTGATATTTGCGTGATAAAATTTCTATTAACCTCCATTTTACTGCGTTTTAATATCAGAAAATTGAATTTTCCCTGACATTAACATTTTATCATAGAAATTGCATTTGATTCGCATTAAGCAAAAAGTCGACGTCTATCGCCTTTTTTAATGCCGTTTTCTACTATGTAGTAAAAAGCTGACTTTATTGAATTATATCTTAGTTAACACTGTCAGCGCTGTGAGATTTCATTTTGAATTTTCTAAATTTCTTTTGCCATATGTGGATGAGAGCTAAATTTTACAAAGGTAGACTAGAACTCACCAAAGAAAAAGCCACCACCGTTATAAGCTCGTTGTGTTCTGTCTCACTCTCCAATTATTCTCTCCTTTATTGCTCGCACTCTATTTAAACGACGCATTAAAAAAGAAATAGTTGATTGCCGTCTTTACTTGTATAGTGGCTTTGGCTTTTCTTAGTTAAATCAAAGACAATTATAGTTTCACTATAGACTTCCAGTCTCTTTGTCGAGTTAAATTTGAGGACAACCGGAATTTATTTCGGAATATTTTATTTTTAGCGGCTAAAAGCTAAGATTTTTTAAATGTTCATACAGCTGCGAAATTCGCCGAAATTCTAGACAACAACATAACCTACAAATTTCTATATTGTTTTTATTTCGGTGGTGACGCTACGCTTGGGTTCATTTGAGATTTTCTTAGTTTTTCCTTTTAATAATATAAAATTTCTCTGTTGTGATGAATAAAGAATATAGCACATTTATTTAGCAACGAAGACGTAGAAACGCTGCAAATTTATTATAAATGTAAATTAAAAAACACAAAATACTTAAGAAAATGAACACAAAAATAACGTTTCAAACAGCTAATAGAATGACATAAAAATAACAATAACAAAACTTGTTTTTGAAATGACATATGACAAATAACCTCTCGTTTCTACGCATGTGCGCACGCGAATATTCGCCAGAAATTGAAATGATCTCAAGTTTTCCGCCCACTAGATTTTAAATTTTGCGAATTCGCATCATCTTTAAACTATCTTTATTTTGAATTACCCGCCTTTAATTTTATGTGAAATTGACCAATGAGAATGAAATTCGCGTTTCGCAATTCGCTTTTCGCGTCTGTATGAACTACCTTTAACTTATCACGTACATTGAATTTAACTTATTATGTGGACGAAAATTTCTGTGGAGAGTCGTTTAAATGTCTCGCATACATACCTATAATATTGGTTTTGTATACGTATATTGTACCATGTTGTAAGTCATTGATATACCTATGTATGTATGTATACAGGGTGATTCAAAAATCGATCACGAAACTTAAGGGGTGATTCTACTTGGCAAAATAAGGGTAGAGCTTCATATAATTTTTTTTTCCAAAATGACATTCGTTTTTGAGTTACAAGCCGTCAAAGTTCAATTTTTATTTTGGTTTTTCGCCATATTGCATTTATTTTTAACCAATCCAGTTGATATTTGGCACACAAATCGAGCTTTGCAGATTCTAAAAATTTTAAGAAAAAAGTACTTTTTTAAATACCGCCAGAGGGCACTTTACCTAAAACGTTAAAATTTATTTAAATCATAAGTTTTTATTTTGACAGATATCGCAAAGCTGGGGGCGCCATTTTATATAGACAATCAAAAACTTAAAAATAAGGTACTCTCTATTAAAGTCGATAAACCTTACCGTTTAGGCACCAATAGACATCAAGTTTTCATTAATTTCAATTAAATTACCTACATACATACATGGGTGTCCAAGTAGAATTAAAGTCGATAAAGCCTTACCGTTTAGGCACCAATAGACATCAAGTTTTCATTAATTTCAATCAAATTACCTACCTATATACAGGGTGTCCAGTAACTCAACCGACAAACTTTACGGGCGATTCTACAACAGAAAATAAGAAAAAACCTTATATAAACATATGTCCTAAACGTCTTAGATTTTGAACAACGGTGTGTTATATATTTAAAAAAATATGTTTTTTTTTTTTTGAAATTTATAACGTAGTTCAAATACTAAGACGTTTAGGCCATATGTCTATATAAAGTTTTTTCTTATTTTTTGTTGTAGAATCATTTGGTTAAGTTTGTTTATATGAAGTTCTGTTAAGTAGAATCAGGCCTTTAAGTTTCGTGATCGATTTTTGAATTACCCTGTGTTGACAATAAATTAAATATAATATCTTGTTTGGATAATTGGCAAGTTTATTAAATATTAATTTAAATCATATTAGGAAACGTGGATGACAAAAAATAAAAAGTAAATAAACAATACCAAATGTTGTGTGATTTAAATAAAATGCGAAATTATTCTACCTTTATATATTATTGTCTTTATTTTAAAGAAAAGAATACTAAACTATAATTTTTAAATTTTATGGGCGTAGCCAGGTACCGGCAGGGGGAATCTGCCCCCCTAGCGATGGACAAAATGATTAATTATTTTATAGATATTAAATTTATACGTAAGATTTAAGGACTCCGCAACGATAAATACATGAAAAATATACAGAGTGTGTACCAACTGCGGTGAAAAAAATATTTTCATACCTAAGCTTATTTTATGATTGATTTTATTTTATGATGAATTTAGAATTAAAGCGTTAAAAAAATCATCCATGAGAAAATAGCAGTCAATTTCGGGCTACCACTGCATATGTGTGTCAAACATCGACATACCAAATTTTATTTAAAAAATTAGAACGGAAAACCACTTCTGAGAAACACATAGTATATTATTAGTTTTCCACTGCCTGCCCCCCAACAAAATCCTGGCTACGCCCTTGTACAGTTATTTAAAGTTTATTTTTCCGGAAACTACTAAAATGATTTTGAAAAATTAAACTTGTTGTAAAGAATTTAAAACCCCTTTATTACTTGACGCCCTTTTCCATTAAAACTTTTTGACTTTTATGTTGGTAGGGGAAGGAATAACCTTAAACAAATAAATTTTGACACAAAAATGAATCCCTCTTAAAATGAGAATTGACGTATTTAAGAATTTTTATACGTGTTTAAATAAACGAATTATAGGGGGTGGCCCGTTTTAATTGGAATGCACTTTATTTATTTTTTTAAGAAATATATGCTTAAATTACTTGAAAAAGTGTTTATTGGTTCCTTGACTTTTGTAATACACATAAACACTGTTTTAACTTATTTTATCAAATATCATTGTTACTGTAGTAACAAACTTAAGTCATAAATTTAAAAAAAAAACATTTTTTATTCTAATTTTAAAGGTCAATAACTCCCTAATGCAGCGCTATAGCACTTTTTTATATAAAGTACTAACAATACAGGAATAACAAGGGATGCTTATAAGTCCTTTGTATAATAGGGTACTAGTTTTGTACCAAATTTTATTTAAAAGGACTATGTTATTGTAATACCAAACTAGGTAATAGATTTCTTAATATTAAATAAGTATTTTTTTGTTGCATCAATCTAGCATTTCGTATTATGTGTAGATGTCTTAGGATAAAAATATAATTTGAAAAAATTCCGTATAATATTACCAATACATATGTATATTCAGCCAAGTTAAAGTATATTCCAATAAAATTAAATAAAAGCTACATGTATATAATTAAAATTTAACATAAATAAAATATCAGTTACAAAACTAAACTAACAATATTACAAGCAAAGACTATCACAAATATTTATAAATTGCAAGCATTCCACAGAAATAGTTTCCTTGTAACTGTGAACAACCTCGTAGCTTTGACAACACTGCCTATTAGCTCGATGGACGCCCGCTTTGCAATTTTTGAAAGCGGGCGTCCAGGCCCATTACTAAAAAAATACATTGATCTAGGGTCTATAGTGAAACTATAATTGTCTTTGGTTAAATCCAACTTTAACTTAGTAATAGAAGTGGCGTAGCCAGAGCTTGGGGGCGAGAGAGGCCAAGTGCTTTTGGGGCGCCTGCATTTTTAACCTTTCTTTTTAACACCCGATCTCTGAAACCGACTAGGGTAACTCCCTTTCTACCTACACAAAAATTAGATGAGAGTGAGATTTTTACAGCCTCCTCCTTCACCCATCGTGAGATTTGGTGAGATTTTCCTCGACTTCCTCCCCCTAAAATGTCTCCAGGAAGTTTATGGACACCCCCTAGAGGATTTGAGTTATATAGATTAAACACGAAATTATTTTTTTGAGCGAGTTCATATTTTTATTTTATATAAAACAATTTATAAAACAAAATTCTACATAAAAAGGTATACTTGGTTAATGTTGATTCAAGCAGCCTTTTTGAGATTTATGGATTTAAAAGAAATTTTCCTTGTGGCCAGGTCTAAGCTACACAGAATGTTTTAGAGATCAGATAATCATCTTTATATAAATTTTTTTTTGTTTAATAAATTAAAAATAAAAAAGTTTTTTATATGGGTTAACAATTATGCCCCTACCTGTATAAACAAGTTTTGTTAAATTGTCTTATTTTTATAAGCTTCACACGCTGTTAAAATTAATAACTTAAGGACTTTTAAAACACTCTGTATAACATTTTGTCCATGATAAATTGTTACATCTATATAAATCTGAATTAAAGGTCCAATTCTTATTTTCCGTTAAACCCTCGTCGTCAGATAATATTGACAAAACATTTTTATTTAACGCCATTTATCCCGCATGGAAACTTTACTTCGTAGAAGATGATTTGGGATATATTGTGTACAGAGCCTACATATTTGAGGAAACCAAAAACACTTTCTTATTTGAAAGGAGAATTAAAAGTTTTTTAAAGCTGCTGTTGCTGTATGGATGTAATGTGTATAAAGCTTCGCCCAGACTTGCAACAATTCGCCAAACATCGGTCTAAACAAACCAACCTATTTGCGCGCTCTTTGATGCAAAAAACCAACAAGCTCTGAATTACCCACTGATCTCGATGGATAGCCAATGCTAGTTACCTGCGCGAAACAAAAGTTACAATTCATGTCCGAAAAATGAGTTTGTGCGCATGCAAATTGAAGGGAAACGCGCTTGACGCCAAACGAAGTATCGGGCAGAATCATGTAAATTTATCGCCGCTTTTCCGTTTGAAGGACGTTGAGTCAGTACCGTATTTATATAAATTTTAAAAACACAGTTACATCAAAAACGTCTAATACGGTATATGTCAATTGTTGCCGTATTTAAGAAAAAAAGTATAAAAAGCAGTGTCGGATCTAGGAGGGGTGGGGGTAAACGGTGGTGTCTGCCACGGAGTACACCTTCAAGGGGCGGCAAATTGAAACATGGAATGTATATGAAAGTGGCGATTGTAAGAGAGAAAGCCCTTTTTTTGGTCTTTAATTTTTTTCTTTATAAGAAGGCCAGGCGGGGCGGCATATGGCAAGTTTTATCCCTCGTTATAAAAATAAAGATCCAGGGCTGATTAAAAGAAAGTAAAATAAGTAAGTATGTCAACCAAATGTATTACATAAGTTTTACCAATGTAACTAAATTAATAAAATGTTATCACCTGATTTGCTACTCTGACAGTTTTCAATAATTAGAACATAATAAGTATTTTCTTTAAATATTCTAATAATAATGTTGACAAAAGCGTTACCGTTATTTATTGTAGTAACATTTTAAATTTTGTTTGTAAACCTCTCTGTAATATGTTCTGAACTTTAAATGTGTAATGATATGTTAATGTCCAATTTTTTTCTAGCTGAATTTTATATAATTAATTTAGCCACCATAATACTTTATTTACCCCTTTTTAGCACAATAGGTTAGCGGCCAATTTTTTAAAATGTTTTTATGCCATTCTTAGAAGTTGTTGGACGGACATTCTCCTGCTCTGATATTGCGAAACCACGACATTGTTTTTGGCCGATTCCTTTTTGCCTCCTTTATCTTGCCTCGACTTACACCATTCCACAAAATAAAACAAAAGTATTGGACCCAGATATGTGATATATGCTAAACTCTAACCTTAAAATATAGGAATATAAAATAAGAAATTTTTTAACTTTTTTTGTCAAGTACTATATATATTGGTGGATGCTTAGGCAGGACAGAGTAAAAATGCTACAGTGCCCAAGTGACGATAACATCGAACGGTTCAACACACTGAGAGCCGAAACAAGAAAGCTTATAAGAAGGAAGAAGAGAGAAACATACAATGCAGTTATAACAAATATAGAAAAAGAATCAAATGCAAATAATAGCCGGAAATTCTTCAGGGAGATTAAGAACATAAAGAAAGGATATATGCCACGGACCAACATACTAAAGAAAGAAAACAATGATCTCATAACAGATATAACAGAAATCCTACAAACCTGGAAAGAATATTTTAACAACCTACTAAATATAAGTAACACAGATTTTATTGCAGAAACGTACCAGGGACCAGAGGAACAGGTAGAAATTCCATCAATAACGGAGATCAAAAAAGCAATCGTCCAACTAAAAAACAATAAAGCCCCCGGTAGCGACAACATAACCGCGGAACTTATTAAATATGGCGGAGACCAGCTACACGAAGCTATACGAACTCTAGTGGTAAATATATGGAAAGCAGAAGAACTCCCAAAAGAATGGAATGAGGGGATAATTATCCCAATTCATAAAAAAGGAGATAAAGCTGTATGTAAAAATTACAGGGGAATAACGTTGCTAAACGTAGCCTACAAGGTACTATCTAACATACTAAGAACCAGAATAGCCCCATATGCAGAAGAGAACGTCGGGGACTACCAGTGTGGCTTCCGACCAAAAAGATCAACAGTAGATCAGATATTCACTATTAGGCAGCTTCTGGAAAAGAGCTGGGAATTTAACAAAGATGTTCATCAGCTGTTTGTGGATTTCCGCCAAGCATATGATAGCATTGTAAGAGATAGTATATGGATTGCTATGGAAAGCATAGGCGTGCCAAGAAAGCTCATTAATTTGACCAAAATTTGTATAGAGAACGCAAAAGCAAAAGTAAGAATCGGTAAACACACCACAGAAACATTCTCTATAAACAACGGTCTAAAACAAGGCGATGGCTTATCACCACTACTCTTCAACATAGTGTTAGATATGGCCATCAAGAAGGCTAACATAAAACTGGAAGTTTTCTCAAACCAGGGCCCCGAAATGATCCTAGCATATGCAGACGACATCGATACCGTAGGCAACAGCACTACTAAAACAAAGGAAATGTTTATCAAAATGGAAAAGGAAACCAAAAAAGTAGGACTTAACATCAATGAAGAGAAAACGAAATACATGCACGTAAACCGAAGAGCAGGTAGAGATAGAATAGGGCAGAACATAACTATGGACACATACAATTTTGAATGTGTGAAAGAATTCCAATATCTAGGGGTCAACATAACACACGACAACGATATGAACAGTGAAATACACACACGAATACAAAAAGGTAATAGGTGCTTTTTGCATTGCAGGAGCTATTAAAATCAAAACTGCTGTCTAGATCGGCGAAAATCCGTATATATAGGACAGTAATTCGACCGGTAATAACATATGGCTCAGAAGCCTGGACCATCACAAAACAGAACGAGCTATTATTAAGACGTTTCGAACGCAAGATTCTGAGAAGAATATATGGGCCTACAGTAGATGCAATAACGGGACAATACCGCATCAGGACAAATGAAGAATTAAAGCGCTTATATAACCAACCAAGCATAATTAATGAAATAAAAGCCCAAAGACTTAGGTGGGCAGGACATGTCCAGAGAGCCCAAGACGAACGTCTTATTAAAAGGATATGGGAAGAAAACCCGACCAGCAAAAGACCCTTAGGCAGGCCTAGACTTAGGTGGAGGGACAACATCACCAGAGACTTAAATATATTAGGAGTACGGGACTGGAGAAACGAAATGCTAGACCGGAAAAAATGGAGGCAGGTTGTTAATGCAGCGATGACCCACGAAGGGTTGTGAAGCTACAGAGAGAGAGAGAGAGAGAGGATGCTTAGGCAAAATTTACCCTTGATTTAAGTTTAGAACATAAATAAAAAAGTATTTTGCATGTCAGAGCACCATCATTTTTCATTCTTGAATAAATTGCTAAAAAACTTTAGAATTGAAGAAAAACATTGTTGCCTATGACTCGTGTGCCCCCGTTTATTAAACTAAGAATGAAACATACCCAAAGTTTTTTAAGATCAGGAAAAAATGTGACTTTTCTGATCACGCATTCATGTTTAGTAGTCCAAAATACATCACAGAATCTAGGTCATTTCCTTTTTTTATTTTATCACGTGACATTAAACCTACGATATTAAATTATTATTCCTGTCAACGTGACCCAGGTAATCCGTTTACCTTTTTTCAAAGATAATTTAGCAAATCTTTGTCCTTATTCACTGTTGACGTATCGTGTCCATGATATTTTTTTCATATCACTACCTAATTTATATCCGTAAAGAAATGTATAGAATATAAATTATTATATAAATATATAACGAATATATTTCTTTACACATTAAGATACTGAGATTTTAAGATGTTTAAATTATTTAATGATTTAAAACAAAATTAAGTCCGGTACTGGACATGACTTTTTAATGCGCATGTACCAAGAACATTCCGGTGGGCCTAAGGCAACTATGCTCTGTGTATCTAAATGTGAGATATCTATGGAATTACCCCGGAATCATTCGCTAAGTCCTTGAAACATGGCGAATTTCGTCCACGTCCGCGCTATGTGGGGCTATGTGGCGCGCTATTTGTCGCGGCTAGCTGTTGAAAGTCTGGACGAAGCATAAGAATGACCATGTTTACATTTTTTACGAATTAGTTTCAGACTTTTTTAAAAAGCACCATTTGTTGCTAATCCGTAAAATATATAAGCACTGCTTTAGTATAGTTATCTAAACAAAAAAAATGCATGCCTATAAAGATTTAATTGCGCAAATTTATCAACGTATGATAAAGCTAGGTTATGGTGGGATCATTATTCCAGCTGTTGATATAATCCACAAATTATTATACTAAGTAAACATTATTGATAATTTATTTTTATTATTTAATGCAGCTAGCTGCATAAAGCGGTAACAAACGTGGAAAATATTATTATTTTGTATTTATAATAAAAACCTAATTTAATTTTAATACAATGATAACCATTGTCGTCTCTTTGTAAAATTTCTTAGGTATTTTTTTCCCATAAATATTACCGTAAAAAAATAAAGAATTCATTTAATTGCTACTTGGAAAATAATTTACAAACCCCTTTTATTAAATGGTAATTTTTAAAAAGAGACGCTTTAATACGTCATGAACTAATAAATAAGGGGCTCCATCAAGAAAATGGCAAATTTATGTTGAATATCTTTTGTTAAAATTCAAATCATTTTCTCGAGTGTTCTTTATAATTTTATAAAATATACAAGAAGAGGACTTTTTAATCTAAAATAATCCACAAATATGTGGATGTTCAGTCGTTATTGAATAACCGTATATTTGTGAATTTGATGTTTAAACGACCTTTACCAAATCCTTGTTGGATAATATTTAGCTAACCTTGAATCTAATTTAAAAAACATAAAATAATATTCCATAACGGGAAAAAAATTTGACATTGTAACTCTGTTAACAGGTACTAAAATGTGACTTTTTATAAAATTACTTTTTTCCCGTGGAAAAAAGTGAGTACTTTTTTTCGGACATTTATACACGTAAGTAAAAGTAAATATTTAATTTAGGAATAATTTATTATACAGAACTTACATTTACCTTTTATAAGAAGTCCAGTCAGTTTTTTTAACTTTATAATATTTTAAATAAGTACTAAACGGACGCTTTTCGTTTATAGTTATTTATTAGATAAGTGAGTTATATTACATATAAGTCACGCAAGAAAAGTTTAACTCTCGAGCCCGAAGGGCGAGAGAGGTAATTTTCTTAAGTGACTTATATGTAATAACTCACGTGTCTAATACAAAATTTTATCCAACACTTTCGTATAAATCGTTTTTAATATCGAAAATAATTTGAAAACGTCATCCATTATTTGTTACTTGTCATTGTCAACACCAGCAACAAAATTATGTATATTGTCTATAATTCACTAGTGACTTATAGTACACTTTATATCCTCAAAATCTGATCAATTATGTAGATATTATATGTAAGTGTTGGATAAAACCTTTTAATTTCAATACGTCAAAATACAAAATTCCATTGACAGATACTAAATAATTTTCTTAAGGGTTTCCATAGTAATGCAAGGTCTTATTGTGTTTCAAATATACCAGTCGACCAATTTGAAACTTTAAATTTTACATGAATAATTTTCTGTCTTTAATATTATGTTTTTTATTTTAATAATAAGGCGCCGTTTTTCCCATTACAGAAAAAAAATACTGTATTACTTATACACGGGAAAAGTTTTTAGATTTTAGCTCGAGGTTTGGTTGTCTCCCGACGCGAAGCGGAGAGACAACAAACTAAATTTTTTCCCTTGTATAATAAATAACTATTTATCCGTGACGGAATTTTTTTTTTACACATTCTCTCTGTTGATAGATTAGTATTTTTGGATGGTTTTCAAAGGGACAACTAAATCACAATATGTATTTTTAGAAGGTTTTCAAAAGGACAACTAAATCAAAATACGTAGTTTTAGAAGGTTTACAAAAGGACAAATAAATTAAAATTTGTATTTTTAAAAGGTTTACAAAAGGATAAATAAATTAAAATTTGTATTTTTAAAAGGTTAACAAAAGGACAAATAATTCAAAATTTGTATTTTTAGATGGTCTACAAAAGGACAACTAAATTAAAATATGTATTTTTATAAGGTTAAAAAAGGAAGGTTTACAAAAGAACAACTAAAGTAAAATATTTATTTTTAGAAGGTTAACAAAAGGACAACTAAATTAAAATTTGTATTCTTAAAAGGTTTACAATAGGACAGATAAATCAAAATTTGTATTTCTAGAAGGTTTATAAAAGGACAAATAAATGAAAATTTGTATTTTTAGAAGGTTTACAAAAGGACAACTAAATCAAAATATGTATTTTTAGAACGTTTACAAAAGGACAACTTAATCAAAATATGTATTTTTAGAAGGTTTACAAACGGACAACTAAATTAAAATATGTATTTTTAAAAGGTTTACAAAAGAACAACTAAATCAAAATATGTATATTTAGAAGGTTTACAAAAGGACAACTTAATCAAAATATGTGTTCTTAGAAGGTTTAGAAAAAAACAAATAAATTAAATTTGTATTTTTAGAAGGTTTACAAAGGGACAAATAACCCAAAATTTGTGTTTTTAGAAGGTTTACAAAAGGACAACTTAATCAGAATATGTATTTTTAGAAGGTTTACAAAAGGACAAATATATCAAAATTTGTGTTTTTAGAAGGTATACAAAGGGACAAATAACTCAAAATTTGTGTTTTTAGAAGGTTTACCAAAGGACAACTTAATCAAAATATATATTTGTAGAAGGTTTACTAAAAAATAAATAAATCAAAATTTGTATTTTTAGAAGGTTTACAAATAAATTAAAATTTGTATTTTTAAAAGGTTTATAAAATGACAAATAAATCAAAATTTGTATTTTTAAAAGGTTTAGAAAAACACAAATAAATCAAAATTTGTATTTTTAGAAGGTTTACAAAAGGACAACTAAATCAAAATATGTATTTTTAGAAGGTTTACAAAAGGACAACTAAATCAAAATATGTAGTTTTAGAAGGTTTATAAAATGACAAATAAATCAAAATTTGTATTTTTCGAAGGTTTACAAAAGGACAAATAAATCAAAATTTGTGTTTTTAGAAGGTTTACAAAGGGACAAATAACTCAAAATTTGTGTTTTTAGAAGGTTTACAAAAGGACAACTTAATCAAAATATGTATTTGTAGAAGGTTTACTAAAGAACAAATAAATCAAAATTTGTATTTTTAGAAGGTTTACAAATAAATCAAAATTTGTATTTTTAAAAGGTTTATAAAATGACAAATAAATCAAAATTTGTATTTTTAAAAGGTTTAGAAAAACACAAATAAATCAAAATTTGTATTTTTAGAAGGTTTACAAAAGGACAACTAAATCAAAATATGTATTTTTAGAAGGTTTACAAAGGGACAAATAACTCAAAATTTGTGTTTTATAAGGTTTACAAAAGGACAACTTAATCAGAATATGTATTTTTAGAAGGTTTACTAAAAAACAAATAAATCAAAATTTGTATTTTTAGAAGGTTTACAAACAACTAAATCAAAATTTGTATTTTTAGAAGGTTAACAATAGGACAAATAAATCAAAATTTGTATTTTTAGAAGGTTTATAAAATGACAAATAAATCAAAATTTGTATTTTTCGAAGGTTTACAAAAAAACAAATAAATCAAAATTTGTATTTTTAGAAGGTTTACAAAAGGACAAATTAATCAAAATTTGTGTTTTTAGAAGGTTTACAAAAGGACAAATAAATCAAAATATGTATTTTTAGAAGGTTTACAGAAGAACAACTAAATTAAAATATGTATTTTTAGAAGGTTAATAAAAGGACAACTAAATCAAAATTTGTATTTTTAGAAGGTTTACAATAGGACAGATAAATCAAAATTTGTATTTTTAGAAGGTTTATAAAAGGACAAATAAATCAAAATTTGTATTTTTAGAAGGTTTACAAAATGACAACTAAATCAAAATATGTATATTTAGAAGGTTTACAAAAGGACAACTTAATCAAAATATGTATTTTTAGAAGGTTTACAAAAGGACAACTAAATCAAAATATGTATTTTTAGAAGGTTTACAAAAGGACAAATAAATCAAAATTTGTATTTTTAGAAGGTTTACAAAAGGATAACTAAATCAAAATATGTATTTTAAAGGTTTACAAAAATACAAATAAATCAAAATTTGTATTTTTAGAAGGTTTACAAAAGGACAAATAAATCAAAATTTGTATTTTTAGAAGGTTTACAAAAGGACAACTTAGTCAAAATATGTATTTTTGGAAGGTTTACAAAAGGATAAATAAATTAAAATTTGTATTTTAAGAAGGTTTACAAAGTGACAACTAAATTAAAATTTGTATTTTTAGAAGGCTTATAAAAGGACAACTAAATCAAAATTTGTAACAGTTATTCTTAATATATATTTTTGCTAATAACAAAAAAATGTGATTAACAAGAAGAAACTTTTGTTTTTGTAAACAGGATTCGTAAAAACTTTAAAAACATAATTTGTCTCCCAAGAAATCACCTTCATGTTTATTTTTTTAGCAACAAGTCAATTTTATTTTATTTTTAATAGCATTGGAGCCAAGAGTCAAGAATGGAATTTAAAACAAATTTTTATTTAAATAGTTTGGCCTTTTCTTTAAAGGTAAAATTAATTTATTTTTCGATCGGACGAAAATCTACACAAGTATGTACAGGGCGTCCGGATTTCGTTGCAATTGCAGGGTATCATGGTTATTATTAAAGATAGAGACTTGCGGTTTTCGCGAAGTGTTGCTACTTTTTGATAAAATAAAAGATGACACTAAAATATTTTTCATGATCCTTTTCGTTTCTGACATACCGGGCGATTTTTTTTCCGTGTTCGGACCTTCCTCGTATTTCAGTTGTCTTGTAACTTACAACAAAAGTAAAAAGTAAGAGAAGATATTTTTACGTAGAATGGTGTAGTTGGATTTTTTAAAATTTTATATTTTCGTAGATATGAACCAAACATATAATTTTTAAATGAAACACCCTGTATATTTTTATTCATTAAATTAAAGCGGATGAGAGCTTTTAAAAATGTACAATACCTAAGAGTTATTTTTTATTTATTGGCCCTAAATTGATGTTTTATAGACCCTAAGTTGATGTTTTTAATTTTAAAATTGAATTTTGCATAGTGGGCCATGATATGGACGTCATAACAAAAAAATAAAGTAGCCGCAGTTTATATTTTGTTTAAATTTTACAGCAACACAAAAGTTTTAACTACTTATTAATAAATTAAAAACTAAACATTTTGAATCAGGGCCAATGTGTTTACCTATACTTAAAACAGTATCCAAAATCAGTATGTATCCATAATTTTAAAAAAAATATTCGATTTAAAACAAAATAGTAGAGAACCGTGTATAATACTGTAACCAAAATTAATACTGTAGTTTAAATTATAAAGGTATTAATTTCATACAGTTTTTTATTGTTTTGTTTTAAATCAAATGTTTTTCTAATAAACTATGGATACATACTGATTTTGGACACTGTTTTGAGTATAAACACATTGGTGCTGATCCAAAATGTTCAGTTTTTAATTATTTAAAAAGTGAATAAACTTAAGGAACTGAAGCGTGAATAGGGATGCTGGGCGGGGTAAAGTAGTTCAAACTTTTATGTTGCTGTAAAATTTAAACAAACTATGAACTAAGGGCTCACTTTATATTTTTGTTAGGAAGTCTATATTATGACCCACAATGCGAAATTCAATTTTAAAATTATAAATATTAATTAAGGGTCAATAAATATATAATTGCGATTAAGTATTGTACATTTATTAAAAGCTCCTATCCTTTATAATTTAATGAGTTAAAAATATACAGGGTGTTTTATTAAAAAAATCATATGTTTGGTTCATATCTCGAAAAATATTAAAAAATTTACAAAATCTAACCACACCACTACTGGATTCGACGTTAAAAAATATGCTAATATTAGTTTTAACTTTGGCTGTAAGTAACAAGACAACTGAAATACGATAGGGGTCCGAAAATGGAAAAAAATGAATTTTGTCCTGTATGTCAGAAATGAAGAGGGCCATAAAAAATCCTTTAGTTTTATCTTTTGTTTTATTAAAAAGAAGCAATACTTCGCCAAAACCCCAAGTCTCTATCTCTAATAATAACCAAGATACATTGCAACTGCAACGAAATCCGAACACCCTGTACATATTTTTAATACGTTTTCATACTTATAACATGCATAAATTTTGTAGGTAGAAGGCGTTGCTAGCTAGGCAGTGTACTTTTCCGGCCATGGCCGGGAATTTTTTCGGACGTACACCTTCTCCTATGCTCTCAAGATTCACTGATGAGGTTTGTGATACAATAGTAACGTATTATACGTAGATCAAATTATTAAAATGTCTACATAATTCAACCAAGAAATAATAATATATTATGCTTTCTAAAACATAAATTTAATAATTATTTTCATCGGAGAAAAAATAGTATGTGCAACTTGTAGGACTCTTGGTGGTTTCTGGACGAGGGTTTAGCCAAGTCCGGAAATATATCGATTCCTACATGTTACAAAATATACTAACGTTTTCAAAATTATGAGGTGGAAAAGTATTGGCAGATATAGAGTGTTCGGACTGTGTCAAAAAAAAAAAAAAAAAAAATAAATAAATAAAAAAATAAAAAATAGGCCAAAACTTTTTTTTAAGAAAACATTTTGAGTTTAAATTATTAATAAATAGGTAAGAAAATTAAACATTTAATTTTTTTGGTTAGGCAATGGGTCCATTATTATAGCAAATAGAGGAAACATACTGGGCTAAATTTTGTTATTCGTCCTTTAAAATTGTATATTTAACCTGCAGAGATTGTCATGTGTCAGTCTTACTCTTAAGAAAAAAAGATTTATTTCAATTCTAAGATTTGACAAGGGTATGACTGTAAAAGCAGTGTCAGTGGCACGCTTTTTTGATGGCCCTCTCTTGGGTTTTAAATGTATTGTTATTCAAAATATACTTTCCTTCTAAGAGCGTTTTTAGTTGCTTTTTGTTCGAAAAGGGTGTTCAAATGTAATAATAAACATGTTTAGAGCTAAGAAGGTATTTTTAGCTTTTTTTTAAAGAACAAGAAAAGCTTGATTATTTTTTTATAATATATTTTATTATTTATATAAACCTATTGTTATTTATTAATGACCGTGTTTTTTAACCAATCCTTATCTCTTTTGGTAAGATATAGGAAATGGCAGGCATGTTTTTGTTTTTAACAAAAAATATACAGCGTGTCTGTTTAAGTTTGCACCATTTTAAAAACTTAATTTATTCCTAATTTTATGAAAAAATTTTTTTTTATAAAAAGTTTTGCATGGTCTTAAACCTAAAATGCAATAATCAGATATTAATTTCTTGCAGTGATATACAAGGTATGTCAAAAAATATGAATTTTGCTCCACAGGAAAGTACCTTAATTTTTCATAATAACGAAATTTTTTATAAGGAAAAGATTTTTAGGATTAAAAATAGCATTAAAATATGCAAAACGGTTTATTAAAAAAACACTTTATTTATTTATAGTCTTCCAAAACATTGTATAGGAACAGTTATCACTAACCTAACCTAAACTAAGCTAAAAACAAATAAATAATATCACAGCGTAACATAATCACTAATTAAAAAAAAAAATCTGTACAAGAAACGACTTTAGACTTACCTTAAAGTTATTAATATTTTAGAATTTCTTAAATGTTCTGGTAAATTATTTAACAGTTTAGGACCCACTGTTTTCATGGATCTGATAAAAAGTTTACTTTTACTAAAAGGTACAAACAGATTATGCTTTGCCTAGTGTTTTTATGATGTAGATCCGAATTTTTACCAAATCATCCTTATTTTTAAATATATATAAGCAAGTTTTAGAAGCTAGCCTATGTAAAAGATTTATATTTTTAAGACTTAAAACTTGATTCATCTTTTCTCCCTCCCTTTTCACATATATCTTTGAAGACCAAAAAAAGGTCCCCACCTTTTCAATTTCACTCACCCTTACTTCTCGGACCGACCCTGGGGGAGAATATCATCATTAAATGCCCATATTTGCAACTATGTATGTAAAAATATATTGGTAACAAAGGATATGGCATCGAAGAAGGGGCCATGGCCCCCATGGGCCCCCTTATGACCGCCCCTGGGTCACCAGCAGTTGCAACCAAAATGGGACACCCCATACAAACTTTCACCGTAACGTATAAAAAATAAAAACAAAATGTATTTTTGAAAATAAACAAGTTTGCATATTTAAATGGCATTTTTAATTATAAACATCTTTTCTTTATAAGAATTTTCGATATTATAAAAATAAAGGTACTTTTCTCTGGAGCAAAATTCATATTTTTTTAACATAGGTATCTTATATACCACTGCAAGAAATTCATATTTAATAATTGTATTTTGAATTTTAGACCATC
This sequence comes from Listronotus bonariensis, assembly GCA_014170235.1. Lineage (NCBI taxonomy): Eukaryota > Metazoa > Arthropoda > Insecta > Coleoptera > Curculionidae > Listronotus > Listronotus bonariensis. Next base: position 42,406 of record JACEGR010003615.1, on the reverse strand, counting down.
CAAAAGTTTCGTAAAAATAACATTTTTTGTAAAATGAATAATACAAAATTTTTCCATATGGTGCAAACTTAAGTAGACACGCTGTATAAATCGAGATGACGCTCTGTGGTAAAGAGATCCAAAACATGTTAAAATAATAATAAAAAAACACTTTTTTATCACATTTTTTATAATATAGAATTGGTTATAAGTTGCAGAATGCTTTGCGTCTATTGAAAATAAGCAAGAAAGAAAAACAATCAAAAAGTTTTGTATTTAAGTTTTTAAGCAAACAAAAAATTTTACCTTATAAAAAAATCGTAAACGTTTTATCCTAAAATCATTACTTATTGTATCATTCGTGGTCGAAAGTGTCATATTAAAATATTTTTAGTTTTCTAACAAGTGCGCAACGTAATACTTTTCTTACGCAAAAGCAATTAAGCAAACGACGCAACGTACACTTTGAATAAGCTTTAAGTGCGGCAAGTGAACGGAACAATATGAGTTTCTTAAGCTGCGTCTAGACTTGCAACAATTCCAACATTCGTCCAAACTAACCAACCTGTTTGCGCGCACCTTTGACAACAAAAACTCTGAACCGCCGACTAATCATTCGCCGAACCCTTGAAACGACGTGAATTCTGTCCACGTGCACGTCCGCGCTATGTGGCGGGGTATGCGCCGTGAAGTGGCTAATTGTTGCAAATCTGGACGCGGCTTTGGAAAAGCAGAAGGATCAGTCAACTTTTTTGAAAGGGTCATTATTTCATTAATTGTAATCTTTAATGAGCAAAGCATTTTAAACAGTTTCAGCAATAAAACTAGAAAAATCTATATGTACACAAACCTTAAACCAGCTTAAAAAGCAGGGTCACTACCAACAGAGCATTTTACCATATCCCAAGGACAATTAAATTGGCCTATTGACAAGAATTCAGTTATCCAATTAACTGATTTTTCAAGAGACTCGTTGTCCGACGGACATTTTTTAAACCATCCGATAGTACATGGTAAATTTTAGATTAAATACTATTCAAACACCATAACTTATTAAAAAATAATAATAATCTACCTCAGTTATTCAAGTGACTGCTTTTTCAAGAGACTGGTTGCCTACAGATATTTTTTGATTTTTTTAACTTTAAAAAACATATTTTATTTTTGACATTTTTTATGCTCGCAGTACAATTTAGATTAAATACGATCTTATACCATAATTATTTATTAAAAATAATTATTACTTACGTATTTTGCTGGTTGTCCGATGGACACATATTAAAGCCAAAAACTTTTTTGCAAAAACTTGGTCGACTAAGGCCACAGTTATGAAAAAAAATTACCACTGGTCGTAACCATTTATCAAGTATACCGACTTCCTGATGGTGTACAGACTTTTCATTTATATTTGGCCACCCACTTTTAACTATAACCAAGAAGGATAGAGAAAACGTCCTGTAAAAAGTTTCATACTTTTTTATCTATTATCTTTTAAGCATAAAAAAGAAACAAATAAACATCAAAAACTCAAGAAAAATGAAGAGGTAACCTTTTTTAAATGGGACACTCTGTATATTATGTCACCATTAAAAAGGTCTTTACAAGCTTTACAAAAATACCACATTTGATATCTCTATCTTTAATAGTTTTTAAAATATGACCACTTAAATCTAAAAAATAGTAGATATAATGTTCAATATACCTATCTACCGGCGGCATCGGCACTAACGTGAGACTACAGATAGATGTATTGGTCATTATATCTAGATTTAAATGGCCATATTTCCGAAACTCTTAAAGATAGATATATCAAATGTGGTATTTTGTAGTTTTTGAAAGTTCTTTTTAATGGTGACATAATATACAGAGTGACCCGTTTAAAAAAGGTTACCTTTTCATTGTTCTTAATCTTGAAGTTTGTTTCTTTTTATGCTCTAGAGATAATAAATAAAAAATAAAACTTTTATACAGGACGTTTTTTTCTATCCTTCTTGGTTATAGTTAAAAGTAGGTGTCAAAATATAAATGAAAACCTTGTACACACTACGCCATTTATATTTTGATTTTAAAAATATCGTGGTTGTCCGACGGACATACGGTGCGATGGACTTTTTCTGGGACCAAATATATATGAAAAAGAAAACGTAAACTTAACGATAAAAAATAGCATATTGTTTCTTAATAAATAAGTAGTATACCATGTATTAAATCTTAAATTTACAAATATTCAAATAGGAGCGTTTTTTAAATAATATACTATAAAGTTATAGATACCATTGTTGCGTGTGGACCAAGTGTAAACATATTAATACAAAATAACTATTGCGTTAGTTACTATCTTCTTTGATATTAAACACGTCACTTTGAATCACTTGAAAAACTACTAAAAATATCCTAAATATAAGAAATTATAACAATAATTATTAGTTGAGAAATTGTTTCAATTTAAATGGTTAAGAAAGTTACTATTAAAACACATGAATTTATATGTATTTTATGTTTTTTACCAGAAACAGAGTGAAATCGCGCTTGGACAAATAAAACGTAATTTGCCCAGAAACACTATTTTGGTTTTAATATTTATCAATGTGAAATGGTATTTTTAGTACACGTTTACTTGTTGTTGCTCTAAAAACAATTGCATTTTCTAATGTATAATTGTGGGGTAAACTGGTGCGCAAAGTAACAACTTTGCATTTTTAAATAAAAGTCTCTGTATATTAATTACATCACCATTGGATGTTTTAAAAAGATTTAAGAAAATACCTACCACATTTGATATGTCTATCTCTTATCGTTTGGGAAATATGGCCTTCCAAATCTAAAATATAGAAGATATACCTAGTGTCTATTTTATCTTCGACCCTAAACTTAGTGCTTATAGCTTAGAGCTGAATATATAATGGAAATAAACTTTATTTTTAGATTTAAATGGCCATATTTTATAAACTATAAGAGATAGTAATGTAATATACAAAGTGTTTTTGTAAAAAATGGCTATTTACTATTAATTTCTAGAGGATGGCCATATTTTCAAAACTAATAAAAATTGAATATATCACATATTGACTTTTTCTAAAGCTCTTTGATGGATGTTTCGAATGATAATATAATATACAGGGTGTTTTTTAAATTTAAAAAAGTACATTTTTCGTAATTAATCGAAAACCCGATGTTGTTTTTCGGTTGGCAGTATAGTACATATCTACTCACTTCACCTATGCACCAATTTAAAAAAACTCTGCGTTGTTAACGTACATATTTATAACAGAAAAAGAAATACAAGTAATAAAAATAACAACTACATAGTAGATAGATTGGTTAATATCAGTTTAATTAATGATATATCAGGAGACAGCATGCGTGGTTTTTAGTGGTACAATCTGTACTGTGGGTACTTTGAGAACCATGCTTCCCATTTGTCGTTAGTTTCGCAATTAATGTGATCATATGTTTTGCTAGGGACATCAACACAGTTGATTGAACCAGTTGGGAGCTCTACATCATTGCCTTTGTCCTAAAATCAAAGAGAAAGCATTACAATTTTAGTCTGAAAATAAAAGACATTATTTTTAAAACAGATAGCCTTACCTACCAAAAATAAGATATTTTTAATGCATGTTTTTGTTGTTGATTTTTAAAAAATGACTGTATATACAATGTGTAACATAAACTTTAAAATAAATTAAATAGGTTCCCAAGTAAAAAGTACATTTTTAAACTATATTTCTTATTTGTTATTTTACTAAAGATCTCATAATTTTTTAATTGATTTTTAATATTTTGTTATACCCTGTAAAAAAAATTAGGCGTATTTTTTACATGTTTTTATTTGCACTTTTAATTTATTTGAAAATCTCCATATTCTACCAAAAACTTAATTTTTATGATAAAGTGGAAATCCAAATTTTAATAAATTTGGTTTTTATTGTTTTTACATCAAGTTTTGCAATCTAGTTTTTTGGGAAAGTGGGCAATTTAGCAAATCGAGTAGAATTTAAAATATGGGACTGTGGCGACTATAATTTTAGCTTTTAAACAAAGTAAATATTTCTACGAACTTTTTAATTTTAAACAATTAAAATATTACATTCACAATTTAAAATATATATATATATATATATAAAGTTATCTAGCCTTGCTGCAACTATTATTTTGTAAAAACCCTTACTTTGTTGACGTATTTTCTTTTTGTAACCTTGTTTGTAGCAAATTTAAATTGTAAAATTGTAAATACTCTTTATTGCTGTCAATTTTTCAAAGGTTAAAATAGCTATTTTTCCACTAGCGTGTGAAAATTATTACACGCATTTTAGCTCCGAAAATGTTACTTTTTCGCACTAGTGCGGAAGAGTATAAACATTTTGAAAGAAATACTAGCGAGTCGCAATGAAGGATCTTCACGCACTTCATGCTTTCATGAGGTGGAAGAAACATATTCCGCAGACACCATAATTTCCACAACAAAAAATCCTTCAAACCGCTATTAACCAGCAAAATCCCACAAATTGTACATTTACCAACAATAATAATAAGTGCAAGTAGGGTATAACGTAGCATTGCGTTTACATAAAAAAATAATTAAATTTTGTTTTTGTTTTTCTTACGCTTGTAGAAAAATAGCGTTCCTTTCACACGCCAAAAGTACATAGCACTAGTTAGGAAATATACCATTTATTGACAACCATATCGGAAAGTCATATTTTTTACTTCGACTTTCATCCCGTGGGAGAAAAGTTTTCTTTCCGCCCATGGGCCTAAAAAAAGTAAAAATAACCCTAGCAACCATCGCAAAAACTCAAAAATTTGTCAACTTGACATCTTGTCTGATATTTTAGATATCTCTGCGACACCTTTACGCGCGAAGGTCCGTTGACCTAATTATTGGACAAATTGAAAATCGTATTTTTAAGTGGACACATTTTTGACTAAAAAATAATTAAAAATATATGGTTGTAAATAAAATAGTACATAAACTCGGGTGAAAAGTTTTATTACTGTCTGAAGAAATGGTTCTCTTTTGCGCTGCGCGCCTCGGTAACCCATCCTTGTCTCTTAATAGTAAAGAAAAACTTTTCACAAGTAGGGAAATGTCTCCTGGTCTATAGAAAATTGCATACCATATATTTAAAAACTTTTTAACGTAGCTGCCACATAATTACATTGCTTCGACAACATCAAAACATACATTTTAATAGACCAGGAGATAAAACCAGATTTTGTTGTCCCACTTTCTTTGGTCACTATAGTACTTTTTTTTTTGAAACAAAAAAAATAAACATTAATTTTTTAAAACTATATACAGGTTTTTTTTTAAATATCACAAGTATTTTTTGACTATTTTAATTTTAAATTAACTAAATGTCACAGAACAAGCGAAAATGTGTATAGATATTTTTTAAATTCTTATAGGCTCTGCAAAAACCGCCCCTTTATAACTTTATTTGTTTTTAAGTTATTCGCGATCAGAGGGGTCAAAATATGCACGGCAACGCTATATTAAACACAATTTTCATATAAAGTAGTAATTTTGAAAGACTCTTTATACAGGGTGTACGAAAAACAGTGGCGGCTAGTGCATTGGAGAACATGGGAGGCTAAAGTCATAAAGACTATATACACACAGAAAAGCCCGCTAATTTTTTTTGAGATACCACACCTATTTAAAGCAAAATAGGTAATATTTGCATAAAGCAAACAAAAATTGTGTATTGCCGCATTTATGGTTAAATTTAAATTTATACGTACAATTTTATGGGGAGGCTGAGCCTCACTTGCCTCCTCTGACGAGCCGCTACTGACGGAAAGTCAACCATAAAACTAAAAGCGGTGATGGAATAACTCACAGGCAACCAGAAAAATATAAAATTACCTGAGTAAAAAATCAGTAGCTTTTGAGATATTGTAATTTAAAATTCGTCGAAATCGCACTCTAGGATTAGATTTTTATTGTCATACCTAAAGACAATCTTATTTTTTAATTTTATTTTTATTTTGCAGGACTGAATAGCCGTTTTGATCATAGGCTATCGTTAAACTAAACGTTCTTTCTCTAAAATTTACAGAGTATCCACCGATGGACCTAACCATATACCTGTAAACTTTTTATTTGTAATATTTAAATAAAAAATGTTTTGTATAATCTAAAATAACAGAACGGGTAATAAAAAATCTGGATTGTAAAAATTATATTAAATCGCCAACATCTCGAAAACCATCTATTTTTTATTGAGGTCACTTTAGAGGTTTCTGGATGCTTTTGGGTTGTTCCATCAGTCCTTTCAATATTATCGTGAACTTTCCGGACATCCTGTGTATATTTATTAAGTCTTACCTTGCAGATACATTTTGGTGGTTCATCCATGTCACAGGGAAAGTATTTTTCGCCCTTCTTGCAACGCCACTCACCGTCAACTTGAGTAGGGTCCCAAGTGTTAAAACATTGGCACGGGACTGGAGGACTTGTTGCCGTGGCAACAGCCAGAACAGCAGTTAAAACGAAACAAATTGCGAGTTTCCTAAACGTGAAAATATAGGGTGTTACAGATTGTTGTTAAAAAATTTTAAGGGCAGATTCTACTATTGAAAATACAGTCAGGGACGTCATATCAACTTTCCGAGGGAGGGGCATATCCTCATTAAATGTCCATATTTGCAATTGGGTTACAAAGAATGTGACATGAAACGGGGGAGCCATGCCAACCATTACCCCTTCCCTATGACCGCCCTGACTACAGTGTGTGGACAAACATTTTGAAATTTTTATATGACCTTTTGAAAAACTGATCACATGGTCCAAAACTTGGATATGCAAAATTTTCGATTAGTAATATACAGGGCGAGTCATAACTAAACATATGAAAAATGACCAAAAGTAAAGTACTTTTATTTTTAAAATATGACAAAATTGTACAAGTAAATGTTGTAGAAAATTAAATTTTATGTCAAAATTTAGAGTTAAGGCATTAAATAAAAAATATATGTTTGTCAATTTTTTACATCATGCATTTTTTTTATTTTGCTTTCCTTTGTCCAGTATTTAAGTTGTAATGCGTAATGTAAAAAAACGACAAAAACAATTTTTCTTGCTCTTATGGTTGAACTTCAAGTTTTGACATATAATTTTATTCTCTACAAACATTAACTGATACAATTTTGTTCTTTTAAAAAAATTAAAGTAGTTAGCACCTGAACATTTTTCATATTTTTAGTTATAACTCGCCCTGAATAATACCAATTGAAGCAAAATTTTGTATATCTAGTTATGAACCATGCACACAGTTTTTCTAAAAGTTTGTTTTAAAATTCAAACATTTTTGGTCAATTTGTCCTCTCGTACCACTTATCCTGGGACATACTGTATGAAAAATAATAAAATCATAGATCCTTAAAGTTTTCGTTTTCAAGATAAAGGGTGTTAAACTTGTTAATTTAATTTTCGTAAAAAATTTTAGACTGAATAAACCTTATTTAAATAAGTATTTATTGGTGTTTTTACAAATAAATAATATAATTTTATAAAAACTATTAATAGATTATTTCACAGTCTAAAAATATGCAATCAAGTGGATTCTATTTTTAACTAAATAATACACGAAAAAAGTATAATTGTCATAAAAGCTGTACATTTTATTTGATTATTATAAAAAGGGACAAAAATTTACAAACATTTGCACAGTCAGTGGCGTACCGTTTTTTCTTATAAATATTCCTTCAGTTGCCGCTCGTGACGCGGACTTATTAATGTTAACTGGGTTAGTGATAATTTACCCTCATAATGCCATAAATATTATTGCCAAATTAAAACAAGAGTTGGTAAAGGATATTGGATATTTATTAAATAAAAACAAAAGAAATTACAACTTAAATAATTTGCTGGCCCACGTTTACATAAACTTTTTAAATTTTCCATAGTAGAATCTAAACCCAAATGTTCTTAACAACATTCCGTAACACCCTGTATAATGATTATTTCTGGTTCTAAAAAGCTCAAAGAATTTTGAACCAAACTGGACGAAATTCGGTACTCTGAATTCAATGTTGATATCAGCGATGTTGTCAGATCTTCAGATTATCAGAAATTAATTAAATTTTTATTTTATTATTGGATTCCCGCTGTTTTTCGCTATACTATGGATTAAAAGCCAATTTTCCCCTTTAAGTATTATTAGCAGAGAAATGGTTAATTTAGTAAAAATATTAGGTGTTACGCGCGTAGTTATTACCTTTTACACCTTGCAAATTTTAAACTGGTGGCTTGACAGTTTTGACATAAATCGAATTTCCAGGTAAAATAAACAATAATAATTATTAATAACAAAATTTAAAAACGTACAAGAATATAAATAGAAAAATCCTACAGTAAATGCCTTTTTTCATATAAATTGAGCATTTTGATATTTAAAACTCAAATTGAACTAATAGGGTATTCCTTTAGTCAAAACTGAGGAGCCACCAGCTTGAGAGCTGCAAGGTATAAACTGTAGGTAATACTTATGTAATGTACCTATTTTTTTCTATATATTATCAATAGAGAGAAAATTTCGCTAAAAAATATTTTGATTGTATGAAAGTCTGTTGCTTGGCAATTTTGTGAATGACATTGAAAAATAATACGTACGAGCCGTCAGGCGAGTGGTATTGATAAAATGTCATGAACGGAATTACCAAAATGCAAGAAACTTGAATAAAAATGTTTTGCCTAAAACATTTTTTCTCGAATGATATTCAAAAAGACTATTTTAATTAACATATAAATTAACAATAGTTTTTTACCTTTTTACTCTTACCTAACTAAGTTTTAGCGTGTATAATATCGTATCATAAAGAGAAAAAATTGCCGGCCAAATATTTCGATTGTATGAAAGTCTGTTGCTTGGCAATTTCGTGAATGACTTGAATAAAACAAGATAAATGTTTTGCCTAATTTTTTTAAATGGTATTCGACAAGACTATTTCACGAGAATTCCAGGTAAGTGTTCAACCTTTAATTTACATATACATAAATCAACAATAATTTTTTACTTTTTTTCTTTACTCTAGCTAAGTTTTATCTTTGTAATTCCATCATGTTGGTTTTATCACGGTAGGTGCAGGTATAGGTTTTGTCAGTGGAAAACAGGAGGTTGCTATGACAATTGTCAGTGTAAAACACTCTAGTAAATAGTCTTTATTAAACATCTTTTCTGCTATTAATACCTAAAGAGGGAAATCGGACTTCCATAAAGGTATAGTAAAAAACAGTGGGAATCTAATAATAATAAATAAAAGGTATCTATCTTATTTAAATTTATAAACTTTAACTTGATTTTTGTCAAACTGAATATCTGAGAATATTGCCGATATCAACCGGAACTCAGAGTATCGAATTTCATCTAATTTGGTTCAAAACTCTTCAAGGTATTTGAACCTTTCCGAACTTTTTGGACAGACTGTATGAATTGAATCTATTGGTACTAAAAATGAACCAAGAATCCTTTTTATTAAAATATATTGAAAAAAAATGAAATAAATAGAATGTCAAAAATAACAATAATATAATATATCCCGTTCGTTAAAATCTAAGTCATATTCTAAATATACTTTTCTTTAAATACAATTAAAAAAATAAAAATTACCTATTTATATAAAATATATATATTTATAAAAAACGTTTAAACAAGTCTACAAGAATATGTAATTTTAAACTGTGAATGAGCTTTAAAATTAAAAATTAATGTTATTGCCATAATTGTTTAATTATTGTGTACTTACATTTTGAAAGTAAATATTATTGGTTTTAATTAGTTAAAGCTTTTTAGCGGTTGAACAATACTAACATTAATTTGTGAAGAATATCTGTTTTATATACGTTGTTTTTTTTGTATCTAAATAATTAAATAAAAACTGTTGATCTTTACATAACAACAAATTTTATGGTTGCTAAGCAAGATTGGATAAACATCTTTTATGTATTTGTTTGGTCAGTGGTGTACCCGAATTTTTTGATAATGATTACTCTGAGAAATTTAGTTTAGATAGTACAGAGTTATGCAGAATGTACTGAACTAATACACAGGGCGTGTCTAAAGTTAGGACCTCCTCTTATAACTTTTAAATTGTTTGGTGTTTTTTAATAAAAATTTGAGTACTTTAGTAAGACAACATAAACCAAATTATGCAAAAAATGACAGATTTAAATGTCAAACTGAAAGTTCGACGCCTTAAAAAAATACAAAGAAGGGTTTTGTGACACATTATTTAAAGCTCCTGACGAGAACTATAACCCCACCCAAATACCACATTAGTTATATCTAACTTTAGTTGGTTTCGGAAAAATATGGCCATCAAAATCTGGTATTAAAGTCCGCCATTTTAAGTTATGTTATCGTCAGAAGCTTTAAAATGGCCTGCCATCACACTTTTTTTTTAATTGGCGCCCAACTCTTAATTTGACATTTTTATAGGTCATTTTTTTCTAAAAGTTTCTTATTTCTGGTTAGTCTTACCAAAGTTTCTAAATTTTCCTTAAAAATCCGACCAATTCAAAATTTGGGAGGGGGATAGACACGCATTGTATGTTGGGATTAAAGACCGAGAGGACTCACTGTAGTAAGGGAGCCCACAATGCCAAAATGTGGCTATAATTGCTACTTGTACCGGGGCCCGGAACTACTCTCGGCAACTCTGACCATGGAAAACAAGTGCAAACCTAATTTAAGCCCTATTGCAGAAAGTTTGAATTTGTTTTCCATGGTCATCTAGATTGTCGTTTATTACATTAAATTACAACGTATTAATAAAACCTGATTAAAAATTTCTTAGAAAAAAATATCAACAGAATAAATTAATTTACTATTAAAAAAGAATTATTATTTACCCATATTAAGGTTATTAAATTGGCCCACAAAAAAGTGGTCTGAACTGGAACCGGAACATAGTGTTTCTTGTGTGTTTCGATGCGCTGAATCCGATCTTAGGCCAGTTTTGGTCCAGCACGTCCCAGTTTTTGTAAATTGCAAATATAACCTCAATATTTGGTCATGTGGAAAACATTGTGTCCTGTTGGCTGGGGGTTTATTTTGTTAGTTTTGGCGCATTTGTCGAAGTACACTAAATGCTTACCCAAGTCTCAACAAAAAATTTTGATCACTTTAACCCAAAAACGCAACCTCAAAAGGGCATAGTAATTGAAAGAACTGGTTGTTTAGTATTTGAAGGGTTACATCATTTTGGTGCATGTACTTAAAGTTTTCTCCAGGAATAAATGAGACAAAGAGCAATCGAGAGTCTTTTGATGAGGTCAGTTTGGCCTCATCAGGTCATGGTCAAGGTCAATTAAAGGTCAATCACACCTCTAAAAAAAATGAAGGTCTGAAGGACCAGATCACGGTGTCTTTATGTTTTTGGGGTCGCTAAAACCTAATCTGTGGTCGGTTTGACCCCTTAAGGTCTGGGTCAAGGTCATTTAAAGGTCAACTTATTAAAATTTATTGAAAATAGACAACAATCGTGGTATCTGGAGTCGCTGAATTCGAATCCGAGGTCAGTCTGGCCCTATCAGGTCATGGTCAAGGTCATTTTAGGGTCAGCAACCTAAAAACTCAAGATATCATGATTCTGGTTTATTTTTAATAACTTCTGATTATTTGACCTTGATATCACCTTGATCTTAACCTGATTGGGTCAATTTGTCCACGAATTCGAATTCAGCGACCCCAAAAACATATAGATACCAAGGTTAAGGTTTGATTTTTAACAAATGTTGATGATTTGACCTTGATATAACCTTGACCTCGACCTAATGGGATCAAGAGGTTGATTTGACTTCGGATTCTAACAACATAAATATACCATGATTGTTGTCAATTTTCGATGAACTTTGATGATTTGACCTTGAAATGACCTTAACCATGACCTGATGGGGTAAAATTCGAATTCGGACTCAGTGACTTCAAAAACATAAAAATACATACTTGTCGTCTCTTCTTAATGAATTTGAACGATTTTACCTTGAAATGACCTTGACCGTGACCGGATTTAGCGACCCCAAAAACATAATTAAACTATAGTCTTTCTCAGGCGCGGGTATTAAGTTTTTTTTAGCAGGGTCAAATTCTTTGAGTATGTAATAATTCCTCGCTATACAACGTGTTACTATTTATCTTATAAAACAATATATTACTTTTATGGAGAGGCTTTAATAATATGATGTTTTTACTTCTGCCGAACAAAAGTGTACCTATACAAATAACCATTGCAAAAACTATAAAATACTAAATGAACTTTTCTTTTTTTAATTTTACAAATGCAAACAAATTTATTGGTATGACTTTAATTTTTTTTAATATACAGGCTGAGCTTACTTACGTCTTGCACATGTGTTTATATATCAAATTGATCCTACTATCCTTCTGTTTGGAGAAATGTTCATATGAGTAACACAGTTGCCATGTCCTGTCGCTTTTTCTTTTAAATATTTTAGGTATTAACGCCAGTTCTAGTCCATAAAGCAACATTAGTATTTGTACTATATAAAATACATGTAAAACAAAAAAGCATTTTTTCATGACAGGTTTTGGACGTTCCGTTTCTTTCATATCTAATCGCTTTTCAAATGTTAAAGAACCACTTGCATTATTAAAACCATTGTTAATAAAAAAGCACGGGCAATATGCGATAAAACGACGCAGATACAATTCAACACCAACGGCCAACAAACACATTACCATAAAATAATAAATAAACAGCACAAGACATAACCTAAGAAAAAAATTAAAACGACGGAGAGAAACAGCAGCATTCACTGAGTATTTTGGGTTGCCTGCCCATAACTGATGAAACGCGCCGGGCCGGAGGTGAAATAGTTTATTTAGTTGTCGCTAGGCGGCTAGGGCTAGGCGTTGACCCTTTACTATTGTATTCGTTCTTCTTCTTTTGGCTTGAGGCATCTTGCATTTTATTCTGGAAATCTGGTCATAGAATACACTAACCGTGTGTAGTTTTCGTTGTTTCAAATGATTATTAGGGAGTTTTCGCATAGTAGTAGATTTGAACTTTTTAATTGATTGCTATTATTTTTAAAATTAATTGCTTGCTATTATTTTTAAAATTTATTACAAATTAGGTAGGTCATTGACTAAATGACCTTATGGACGAGCCGCGCATGGTCTTTCTTTCAGAGCTGGATCTTTTTTTATTTGGGTGGCTGTGTTACTATGCCCTTTTGAGGTTATGTTTTTTCGGTTTAAAGTGATCAAAATTGTTTGTTGAGACTTGGGTAAGCATTTGGTGTACTTCGGCAAATGCATTCCAGTAGGAACACTGAAAAAATAAACCCCCAGCCAACCAGATAAAGGTTTTTACATGACAAAATTTTGAGGATATATTTGCAATTTACAAAAAACTGGGACATGCAGTACCAAAACAAGCTTTAGATTCGGATTCAGCGCATCGAAATTTACAAGAAACACTATGTCCCGGTTCCAGTTCAAACCAGCTAAAGCAGGCACTAATTCAAACCGTAAAAAGTCTAAGTATCGTGCAGCTGAAAGGTTTCCCTCAAAAAGTATGGCCCTAATATTTTGTTGTTGATGATGCCTGCCTATACATTTACTTTCTTAGGACGCTGCGTATGAGCTTTGCATATCCAGTGTGGGTTTTCCTGACTCCAGAAACGATAATTGTGCCTGTTAAGTATTTCATTTAAATAAAAAGTAGCTTCGTCCGAAAAGAGTATTTTCAGTGGAAACCCATTATTCTCGTCACATCGCCTCATTATTTCCTCACAAAATTGCAAACGCCTGTCACAGTCATCTTTCAAGAGCTCTTGGACAAGATATACCTTATATGGGTGGTATTTTTCTGTTTTCAATAACTTCCCAATCGTACGTCTAGACGCAGGATTGTTTTGGCCTATTGAAAACGTTGATAAATGTGGATCTTCCTGCAGAGATACGGCAATGTCCAATTTTTGATCTTCGTCTAAAACATGTGGTCGGCCACTTCAGGACGAGTCCTTCACTTTACTATGTTCTTCAAATTTGTGTAAGATCTTACTTACAGTAGCCTGGGATATGTGATTTTGCATAAAATAAAGAACACACTTCACTTTGACTCCGCATTCTATCCCCACATTTCAACAATATCAAGTCTTCGATACGCTGCCTCTCTGACAATACCATTTTTGTTTAGCAAATTATAAAAGAACACTTTGAGGGTTTATAATTAATAAACTGAAAAGATTTCAATCTTACCCAGAAATGCCACAATTTTAAAACTGAGTAAAAAAAAAGATTTCTTACCAAGGCTTTAAATTTGGTACAAAAAATGCAACAACCTTTTTCTCCTTCTGAAGTACACTGCTCAACAATTGCTTGGGATATAACTAATTTTATGTGTAACTTTTTTCTGAAAAATAAATTCCAAAGAATGTTGATGCTAGATTACGTTTTCAGTTTTACACATAAATCAATAAAATTTATTGTGGTGCCTGCCCAGGTTGGTCTGTTCTTAAAATTTGTAAACTTTTGGAAAGTAGGTACTAGTGATCCTTAGCAATTTTTGAGTAGTGTACATCATCAATGCTAAATGCCACTTACTTGTTTATTTACAACGTTAATTCACCCGTAGATAGCACTAAATAGGTATTTCTAACAATTTGTTTTTAAAAGAGTTTTTCTCATTTCTTGGTAACCACATAAGTTTAAAAAAAAGAAGGGGTATGGTCAGATTCCATTTTTTACGAGCTTTTTAATGAACCCATACAAGACATAGGTTTGCATTTGAAAAAAAAGTTGGAAAGGATTGCAGCTAAGGGGTTGAAAAAATATTTCATTTTATTGCCACAAAATGCCTACAATTAAAAATTAATTAACGTGTTTCAGCGTTTTTTCCTAAGTTACTGGTTAAAAAGATATTAATTTTGTTCCGGACTCTTGCGCATCCCTGTACAAGGTGTTCCATGACAAATTTACAACAATAAATAAATCAGTCAAAAATAACTCACCACAGAAAAAAATATTAAAGTGCATATCTGCAATCTGCATAAAAAGTTGATGCAAAAAGTTTTTATAGATTTTAAAAATTTAAAAATAAAAAAGTTATAAAGGGTTACTTATACGCTATGGCGAGTAAGCGACGCAAGATAGCAAATTGCGGTGTGCACCAGTAGGTTTGGCTTAAAGTTTGAGACTCGCTGATGGGGATGGTTTTTTTGTAAATCATAAAGAAACATGAGTTTTCTATTAAATGCGTAGGGACATTCTTGTAAGCCTATATTAATAATTAATTAAATTAATAGGTTGCAGAATTTTGGCCAAAAATATAGAATTTGATGCAGTGGCGTAGGGTGCCTTAGGGGGCCCCGTAACACAATGAGTTAGGGGGATTAAAAAAAATAAAATAATTAGAAAGGTCCCCACTTCCCAAAAAAATTGTTTTTCTTATTTCAGCATTGCTTTTTTCGTTCTTATCAAAAATGTTTAAAGACAAAAAAGGCCCCACTTTCCCAATTTACCCGACAGTTTTCCAGCACCACATACCTACTACACACGTTTGGGGGCCCCGTATCAGTAATACGGCTGCTACTGAGGTGAGCTACGCCCTTGATTAGATTACATATATATCTATCAAAAAATTTGTTTTGGAAATGTAAATCTTGGGGGCTACTTTGTACTGATTTAGGATAGCTGTAGTGTAAATAAATACAGTGTCAGCGGAATAATTTGATGTTATATTTTTAAAGATTAAAAGACTTTTACGTAGAAATGTAGAAATATAAATAGGTAGTTTTATGAAAATATACTTATAGACAAAATTTTTATTTATTTATTTTATATATGTATATTTTTAAAATATATAATTACAATTATTACAATTTTAAATTATTATCGCAATAAGCTTATACAGGGTATCTGAAAAGTAAGGTCAAAAATGATAGGGGTGATAGAGTGAGTCAAAATAATGTTAGTACTTTATATAAAAGAAAGTTCTATGGCACTTTGTTAGGGAGATATTGACCTTTAAAGTTGGTATAAAAAAACCTATTCCAAATATACCTTCAGAACTGTTGTCACGGCACTAATGACATTTGTGCTACTGAACCACCTCATAGTAATGCTTCTTTGCATAGTAAACGTCTGTTTAGTAAGTCGGAATTATACAGGGTACGACGATTTTTTTCATTAAATTTATGCATTTTTAACACTGGTGACAAATTCGACATTTTGCTTTGACCGTTTAATTATTTCATCATTTTTGTACAAAAAAGGTATACTCTATTTTAATCGATATCTTGGACCGTTTTACCGTATGTAATAAAAAAATATTTTTTGACAAAATTGGTAAAATGTGAAAAAAGTTAATAAAAATGGTGTTTGTGAGCCCTCTAAACTATTTTAATACAGGTAAAAACTTTTTTAAGAATTTTACTATATTTAAAAAAAAATCTAAAAAAAGGAATTTGTTATTACTTACAAAATGGTGATATGTCTAGACTTAAAATAGAATTTTATAAAAAGGTTCCAAGATATCGATTTAAATGAAGTATACCTTTTCTGTACAAAAAGTACAAAAATAATGAAGGAATTAAGTGGTCAGAGCAAAAGTTCGAACACCCACTAACCAGAACTAAGACGTTTAGGATACATGTTCATATAAGATTTTTTTCTTATTTTTATTTTTTTTTAAGTTTGTTGGTTAAGCTACTGGACACCCTGTATTAAAAAAATACTTTAAGAGACTTGCAATACATACATAATACATAAATCAGATGTTTAAATTCTCGTTTAAAAAAATCAAGATAAAAGTTTTTTTATAAAAAAGCCTTCCGCCTCTGTTATACATTGTAGTTAGGTAAATTAAGAGTTATTTTATTTTTTCATTACATAAATTTATATCTATTTTCTTATAAATGTTTTTCTTGACCTTCCCAATGGTAACGTGTTTATTAGATTACCTAAGAAAATACATAATTTTATTGTTCCGAGTGTTTTTCTGTGGTTACCATATGTCATATCTGTTTTCCACGTAAGAAAATTTATTGTTTTCGGACGTTACTTATATTACATCTAATTACATTTTAAACAACCATAATGGATTTAGAAGTAATTATACGTTATGTAAGTGTTTAAAGTTTAATGGAATAATAAACACCACTATTGCATGCTCATCTTATGGGCTATTAATTTAGGACTACTAGATATAAAACTAAAATATAAATTTTTCAAAATTTTTCAAAAAACTTAGAACATTTTGGTTTTATACAGTGTGTCTACGTAAGTTGGCGTATCGGAAACTTTTTGTTATTAATTTTACGAAAAAAAGTTATTTTTTATAAAAAGTTCTGCATGGTTCAACACCTAAAATACAGTCATAAGAGCTCAAATTGTCAGTCATCTACGAGGTTTGGCCAAAAGTGTAATTTTTGCTTAGGAGTAAAGTAAACCTGTATTTTTGCTAATATTAAAAATTGTTATTAGGAAAAGATGTTTGTAATTAAAAATTACTTTTAAATATGCAATTTTATTTATTAAGAAAAACTTTTGTATTTTTTTAACCGCTAAAATCGAGAAAATTTAAGTTTGTACAGTAGCGCATTATACCTTCTTTCAATTTTGATAACAATAAATTTAAGAAATTTATTTTTAATTGTTCCAGGAAATGTATAATCATGAAATGTATTGCACTAATGTACAAACCTAAAATTTCACCATTATAACAGAAGATTTTTTTTTCTTGTACATAAACAAAATTGCATATTTAAAAGTAATTTTTATTTCCAACCATGTTTTTTCTTTATTACAATTTTTGATAGTAGCAAAAATACAGGTATTTACTCTTAAGCAAAAATATTTTTTTGTCAAACCTCATAGATGACTGATAAAATTTCATATCTAATGGTTGGTTTTAGTTTTTTACCCATGCAGAACTTTTTTCGTAAAATTAATAATAAAAAAAATTATAAAATTTTTTGTCATATGACGGCAACTTACGTACACACACTGTTGATACATGACCTATCAAATTAAAAAAAAAACAAATGTATTTTTTTAGAAAAATGTTTTTAGTAAGTCACGTGTATACTTTGCTGGAAGAATGAAAAAAAACAGTTTTTCGTGTTTTTCTTAGTTTTACCTCCGATTGAGATACTAGTAGTACATACATAGTTCACTAATGATTTAAAGAAAAACTACTATTTCTATGTAAACATATTAGGCTTTAACCAAACACATCTACAGACTGTCTACGGATGGGGTTTACAAGAGAACAAATGGACCAAAAATTTAATTTCTCGAAAAAAATACATTTTACCTAAAAATTTTTGTTTCTAAAAAAAAGATACCCGAAGAGAAAATGTTTATTTTGTGTACAGGGTTTGCAAGAACTATATAAACCATATATATCTTGTCTCCACATTTTTTTTAATTTAAGCAAAATATCGTTAAAAACATTTATTTAAAGTAAATTTTCTAATTAATAAAAATAATATTTTTTTATTGATAATTTGGCGAAAACGTCTAGATTATATTCGTTTACAGCTGAAAAATTGTGATGTGAAGAAATTAAAAGGAAGCAGGGTTTGAAAAGCAAATTATTAGAGTTTTTAAGGATATTTTATTATACGAATTTAAAAGACTCAACTTTCAACATCAGGTTCATCAAACTTTGTGATGCCTATGTAACATTACTATGCCAGTTAAAATGCTATTCTTAGTAAATTCTCTAAATACCATTTTGCTTAGAAATAAAAAAAATGGTTTTTCAAGTTTTTGCGTACCCTGTATGCAAAATTAACGTTTCCTCTTCGTAGAATCAACTTTATTTCGAAAAATTATTTTTTTATCCATTTGTTCTCTTGTAAACCCCATTTGTGAAAGTATATGTTTTTAACAAAAAAATGTCCTATGTGAAATATAAGGCTTATTTTATTATTTTAACTTTTGTCGGGCTATGTTCATAAACTTTGGATATTTGTAGGGGTCGAAGCTAAGAAAGGCAAAGATGAAAAAGAATCTCTACTTACCAAAGCATATCTATAAAAACACCTTATTTCCCCCAGGAACATAACTAAAATCATCGTGGATTGGAGCCTTTTTTCAATTTATTGCTGACCCAATGGACACTAAAATCCATTATTTTCTATTTGGCAAGATTAAAAAAGTGGTATTTCTATCCCTTTGTTAGCCCGCATAAATAAATTGTTTAGGGTGGTTTTATAGTCTGTATTTCTTACCTTTTAAATTTGTGTTATAGGCTGGACCTTATAAAATTTCACTTAGTAAAAACTTCAAAATATAAAATAAAAAAAAGTTATTAGATATGAGCCGCTTTTACAATGTCGTGTCAACTCTATCCTAATAGTTTAAGAGCTAGCACAAATTCTTGGGTAGGTATTTCGGAACGCTGAGAACTTGTTACATACTTTTCCTATTATACCCCAACACGGATCTGCAGACTTGGTTGGTGAGTAGCGGGGCAAAAGCAATAAAAAAATTAAATAATATTTTTTAGGTCCCTAAAATACAGGGTTTTTTTTAACTACGGTACAAAACTTAAGGTGGTGCTTTCCTATGTCTTTTTATAAATAAAAAGTTTCTATAAACGTATGTCCGAATTTGCTTCCATTCTGAGATACAGAGCGTTAAAATTTTCAAAATAAGTCGGTGTCTTTTAAATATCTTAGAAACCCTTTAACCGATTTGAATAAAATTTAAGACACCTATTTAATTTAATAAGGCGTTTGTAAAGCTTTGCCTAGATTAGTATTATTGGGTCCAGTGCCGTCTTAGTGGACACCTAGGCCAATATTATTGTGAAAAAAAAGTACGCTACTATTACCTTTTAGTTTTTTAATATTTTCTTCGTATCTGCCTTCGTTTTAAGAAAAAAATCCACTCGGTCATTCTAAAAAGTAGCCCTAAACAGCATAAAATAATATCCAAAATTAAAAAAATACAATTTTGACCTTAGTAAATAGGAAAAATGTCAATTTTTTTTAGGGCACATAATTGTTTTATTTTTATTTTTGCTTTTTATATCGTATTATCTCTGGGCACTTTCTAGTAGAAATTAAAGTAGCTTTAATATTTTTTCCTTAAAACGAAGGCAGATACGAAGAAAATACAGGAGACTTAAAAGTTAAATTGTTAACTGTCTAATCAGAAAAATACTGAAACTTTATAAAAAGTTAGTGGCGTACTTTTTTTCACAATAATATTGGCTGTGGTGCCCACTGAGACGCCACTGGAACCAATATTACTAATCTAAGCAAAGATTTACAAGCGCCTTATTAAATTAAATAAGTGTCTTAGATTTTATTTAAATTGGTTAAAGGGTTTCTAATATTTTTAGAAGATACCGACTTTTTTGAAAAATTTAACGCCCTGTATCTAAGAATGGAAGCAAGTTCGGACATATGTTATAGAAACTTTTTTCAATAAAAGGCATAAGAAAGCACCTCTCTAAGTTTTGTACCGTAGTTAGAAAACACCCTGTATTTTTGGGACCCAAAAAATATATATACATATATTTTTTTAAATTTTAATTGAAGTCCTAGCTAAACAAATATGTCATTGTCATTGTCACTCCAATATAATCAGATGATGAAATAATTGTAAATGTGGTATTTTTTTAAAGGTCTTTAAAATGTTTTTTTATTGGTGATAATATATACAGGGTGATTTAATTTAAAAATACCATTTTAATACCGAATTCCTGACGATGGCTATATTTCCGAAACTACGACAAATTAAATATGTCAAATTTGGTATTTTTTTACGTCTTTTAAATCGACTTTTCCATTGGTGATAAAATATACAGGGTGTTTCCATTTAAAAAATCCAATTTTCTGTTATACTTTTAATATAATAGTAAACGAAAAAATATAGGTACGCCATTGAACTCTACGTAAAATTCCATAAAACTTTTTTCTTTAATTTTTTTATATCTCTAATATTAAGCGAATTACAAGTGCACCAAATGGACAAAATTTGAAAAACACTCTGTATTAAAAAAAAAAATATAGTTAGCCATGATGTACTTTTACCATTGAATTTGTTTAAAAATTGAAATCCAGATTGCGCAATCAGATTTGTTCTATCTCTTTTAGTTTTCGCTATACCCTGCAAGGTCAACGAAAAGTCGCCACCCTGTGCAATTGCAGATGAAATAAAATTTACGAAACTGGTTTAAAAAAATACTTTGTAACATTTTTTGTTAAGTAAGGTTTTAAATCGCCAGTTAGTTTTTAAAAATGTTACTTTATACCTTGGTAAAACTATGAAATAGTTATTTATTGTACAAGGAAAGAAAGCTCTAGATTCTAGTTCGAGGTTGTGTTGTCTTGTGACGCAAAGCAACGGGAGATATAAAATCTAGAATTAAAATCTAAAATTTCTTCCGGCAAACTAGCCGACTGGTATATTTGAAACACAATTAGACCTTGCATTACTATGGAAACCCGTAAGGAAATTATTTAGTATCTGTCAATGTCATTTTCTAATTTGACGCATTGAAATTAAAAAGTTAAAACTAAAAGCGATCGTTTAGTGGTTATTTGGAATAATATAAAGATATAATATCTGACTGAACTCCTAATATAAGGTAAGTGTAAGTTCTGTATACTAAAATTAAATATTTACCTTACCTACTTAAGTGTATGTATGACATACAGGAAAAAAGTAATTTTATAAATGGTCACATTTTAGTACCTGTTACCAAAGATACAATGTCAATTTTTTTCCCGTCACGGAAAAATAGTTATTTATTATACAAAGGAAAAAGTTCTAGATTTTAGCTCGAGGTTTTGTTGACTCCCGACGCGAAGCAAAGGGAGACAATAAACCGAGAGATAAAATCTCAAACGTTTTCCCGTGTATAATACACTATTTTTTTTCTGTAATGTGAAAAACAACGCCTTAATATTAAAAAAACAATATTTAAGTCTAAGTCTAAGTCTATATTAAGTTTCAAACGTGTCGACTAGTATATTTGAAAAACAATTTGACTTTGCATTACTATGGAAACCCTTAAGGAAATTATTTAGAGATCGGTCAATGTAATTTTGTATTTTGACGTATTGAAATTAAAAAATTTAAAGTAAAAGCGTTTGTTTAGTAGTTATTGGGAATATTATAAAGATAAAAAATATCTGACTGGATTCTTAATATAAGGTAAATGTAAATTATGTATAACAAATTATTTTAAAATTAAATATATACTTACGTGTATGTATGTCCGGGAAAAAGAACTCAATTTTTTCCCACAGGAAAAAATAAATTTTATGAAAAGCCACATTTTAGACCCTCTTAACAGAGGTACAGTGTCGATTTTATTTCCGTCAAGGAAAAAAACATTTAATTAAAATGTATTAAACGCAAAAAATTAACCATGTAAAATTTGAAGTTTTAAACTGTTTGGTATTTGAAACGCCAATAAGACCTTGGTTTATTATGAAAAGTTTTAAATATCTGTCATTGTGAATTTGTGATTTGACGAATTTAAATTAAAAATTAAAAACGAAAAAAAACTAATTTTATCAAGAGTCATATTTTAGTACCTATTAACAGAGATAATCGGAATACATAATTTTTATAATAAAAACATAAGTACTATTTAAATTAAAATAGAAGTGCGGCAGCATTGCATTGTAGTAATCTCGCCTGTTTAACAAATAAAACCCTACTCGCCAAATCATTTATTATATCGAAATACAGAGAGGCACTTTGAAAATTAACTGCCCCAAATCCATATGTGAGTGAGAGACTGATATTAATAATGGATATATTCTATAAACTGACGGGCTTTCCAGTGGATTGTTTGGGTTTTAGGTTTGAATTACTTAAATGTAAAACATGGGCTAATAGATTGTGTACCAACATGCAGAGTGAGTAACATTAGCTAATATTAAATAGTTATTGGAATTTTAGTTAAATACTATTACAAAAACTGTTTTATATATAACTTTATTAAATTTAATTTAATTTCCGTACTTCTTTGATTTGGAGAAGTGTTATAGTGCCTCGGTCAGTATTAAAATGTACTTCATGATAAGAACCTTTTTAAAACCTTTTAGGGAGTCTTGTGGCACATTATTTAAAACTCCCAGACCAGTATTTAATAACCCCAGAATATAAAGTCAGTACCTTCACATACTTCAAATTGGCGGTACTTTAATCATTACCCGAATTTCATATTTAGATGGCCATATTTTCGAAACTAATAAAGTTAGATGTAATTAATGTGGTGTTTTATTAAAGCTCTTTTAAAAATCTTTAATATATAATAATAAAGTAATTATTAAAGTACTGTCATTTTGCTGAATGTGAAGGTACCAAGTTCATATTTAAAGTTTATAAAGTACCAGTTAGTGGCTTTAAAATAATGTGCCACAAGATCCTTCTTCCATTTTAAGAAATAATAAAAAATAGCGCTTAGCTGCCATCTTAAGATTAGGAGCTGTCATTAGTATGTCAAAAAATGAAAACCTTGGTCATATATTATTATTAAAATTTTTATAAAAATATACCAAACGGTTCAAAAATTAGAAGGGGTGCGACAGACTTTAGGACTTCACTTTATAAGTACAACTAAAATTTAACCACAAATCTAAAATAATGATAAACAGTTAGCTAGAGGTGTTGGGGCTTGGGGCGGCTAGTCAAGTCGGGGTCAGGGCCAAAAAGTTGAAGAGCAAAAAAAAGGTCCTCATCTCCTTAATAATACTAACTAAAACATTGTGCAACGATATCATTTTTAAAATAATTCTCTTATTAGACTGTTTCAAGTTGTTAATAGAATTTTTTTAAAACAATAAATATAAAAATATAAAATATTTGTGTTTTTTCTTTGATAAAATACACCACAAAATGTAGGTGAGAATTATAGAGAGTAAATCAAAACGGCGAATTAGCTCCCTTACGAAATAATTTAGAGTGGCCTTAGTTCTTAGGGCCTTCTAAAAGAGATTAAAAGATATTCTCTCCCAAGGGAATCTTTTTTTGTTTCTTTTCTGGCAGATATTTAATATCAAAACGGATTATACTTAATACGCAGCGAAAGCTTTTGCACTTTATATTTGAGTTCTGCTTATTTTATTAAAGGAAGAAAGCAGAAAATACGAAGGGCATTCGGAATTTGGAATTAATTTTATTTATGTCATTCTTCATTTAAATACTGGCGAGGTAAGACAGTAAACAATTTTCCTTTATTGAATTTAGAGAATTTTTTTAGGATAAAAGGAAGAGCATGATACTAAACTGATTTGTTTGAAATATACAAAGTGTCCGGATTTTGTTGCAATTGCAGGGTATCTCGTTTTTTTAGAGATAGAGACTTGCGGTTTTTGCAAACTATTGCAACTTTTTGATGGAACAAAATATGACACTAAAAGATTTTTCATGGCCCTCTTAGTTTTTCACATACAGAGCGAAATTATTTTTTTCCATTTTTGGACCCCCTCGTATTTCGGTTGTCTTGTAACTTACAACAAAAGTAATAACTAATATTTGTTAATATTTTTATCTAGAATGCAATGATGTAGTAAGATTTTTTAAAATTTTTATATTTTTCGAGATATGGACCAAACATATAATTTTTCTTCTGGAACACCCTGTATATTTCTAATTCTTTAAATTATAGAGGATGAGAGCTTTTTAAAAATATATAACAATTTATGGTTATTTTTAAATTTTAGACCCTAAATTGATGTTTTTAATTTTAAAATTGAATTTCGCATAGTGGGTCATATTATCGACTTTATAACCAAAAATAAACTTTATCTCGCCCAGTATCCCTATTTACCCCTTGGTTTATCAAGTTTTTTCACTTATTAATTAAGAACTGAATATATTTTTATATTCAATTGGTTATATTGCGTTTATACTTAACACGTTGACTGCCACCATGAGAATGAAAAATGTGTGCCCACCGTGCCACAAAATCTCGGTTATTAATAAAGTATACCGGGTGATGCATCGCCGGACGGGACATAGGAAATCCCATGTAATTTTTAATGGGGTCAATTATTGGGTCCCCTAATTATTTTAGAGGAAAATTCTATTAAAGTTTATTGAAGAGCATGCAAATCTACGTCCATGGTAAAAACTTTAGATTTTTCGGTTAACCCGTTTGCTAGTTAGATGCTAATATATTTTTAAAAATTGTTATATTATTATCGCCTCATATTTAGGAACAGCAATAAAAATACCAGTTAGCGTGACATTACGTTGTCATTTTGAAATTTAGTGCTTTATTATTATCAAAAAATCGTAGAGCGAAAAGATTAACCATGAGTTATACTACTGAAGAAAAAGTATTGATTAAATCGTACTATCAAGGTAATGGTTTCCAAAAGGTATCAGACATGTTCGCTGCTCAGTATCCGAATAGACCGATACCCTGAAAATCAACAGTCGATAGGACTATCAAAAAATTTGAGACCAAAGGCACAGTGATAAATAACTGCAGATGTGAAGCTAGGGAGTATCAAAGAGAAGAAAATGTAAGAGATGATAGAGACTTGGAAATTTTATTGCACGTGGAAGAAAATAAAGGGAAGGTGAGTACAAGGAAACTTCAGGATATCATAGGAAAAGATCAATCAACAGTGCTCCGAGTTTTGAAAAGGCATGAATACATTTCATACAAATATGAAAGACATCAAGAGCTAAGGGACGGCAGGAATTTTGTTTTGACATGATGGAAAGGGCAAACATGGACAGGGAATTTTTAAGAAATAATTGTTTTACTGATGAGTGCACATTTAAGTTAAACAATGAACCCAATCATCAAAATTACCGATACTGGAGCAAAGAAAACCAACACAGATTTGTCGAAACGAGGACGCAATATCCACAGAAAGTAAATGTTTGGGCGGGGATTTTCGGACAACATATTATTGGACCATTTTTTATTAATCAAAATTTGAATGCAGAATTTTATTTGAAACTACTCGAAGAACTAATTTTACCCGCTTTAAATGATGTATCCAGGGAAAATCAGGAAATTTGGTACCAAATGGATGGCTGCCCGGCACATAATACCCTGGCTGTTCGGGAATATTTACACAATGCTTTTAATGAAAATGTTATTGGCCTACATCACACCATAAATTGGCCATTTCGCCAAATGACTTATTCCTCTGGGGCCATTTAAAAAGCATGATATACAAGAATAAAAATTACTCTAATCTAGATAAGTTAAAAAATGCTATTTCTGCAGAATGCAATAAAATTTAAATTTACCAGTTAGCCAATGTAAGAAGACAATTTTATAAACGTCTGGGTTATTGTCTAGCAGTCAATGGAGGAATATTTCAAAATTTTCCTAAATCTTAAGTTTATTTCCAACATATTAATTATTGTAATAATATTAATAATTTATTGAAGCATGTAAATATTATAAATGTCATAAGTTCTTGAAATTTGTTACTCTAGTTTAGTTTAACTTAACTTAATTCGTTTGAATAAATAGAACATTAATTTTTTCACTGATTTTTTGATAATAATAAAGCACTAAATTTCAAAATGACAACGTTATATTACGCTAACTGGTATTTTTATTGTTGTCCCTAAATATGATTAAAATGGTGGTTAACAAGACATTTTTAAGCGCCATTTTTTCAAAAACTGATTAAAATAGGTATAACATGTGGTACATGTTTTTCCTTGGAATTGTCTGTAAAATTAATTTAAAAAAAAAATATAGGGGGTTCCATTTAAAGAAGCAAAGTTGAGAGCACTACCGGATGTACCAAAGAAAATCTTAAACATTAGGAATTTGCATCCTATACAAGCATACACCCGACCAAAATTTAAAAATCGTGTAAAACTTCTCAAGAGAATGACAGGCTTGGTAGTAATTTCGTGGGTACCCGGTATACCTATGATTCCATCATCGTTTCAATGAGATCAACTCAGAAGTGCAGTTTTTTCAATAAAAAAACAAATTGGTTCACAATTGACAAAGTAATCAGTGAATATACATAAAATAAAACCTTCTCCATTTTTTAAAGTTGGGTAAAAAGCAGTGGAGTATAATAAATATTTAACAATACTTAACACTTACTCTTTACCCATTTATTCTATTATTTTACGATTCGTTTTCTTTTCTTTCGTATCTGTAAAAAATAAATCCTTCATTTAAAAAATTACTGTGTCGATCTATAAAGAAAACTCGGATTTAACGTAAAACAGCATCATTTTTAACTTAAATCCCAGACTTGTACAAATTACCGCATTTCCGTTTAAAATCTGCTTATTTGTAAACCTCAGCGGGGAAAATCCTAATGACTTTTTCAGTGCAGTTTGGCGGAACGAAAGGTCGCTTGCTTTGAGGATAATTGGGATGAAGAGCGTGAGTTTTAGGAACTACATACAGGGTGATACAGAATATTGTTAAAAAAAATATATAAATTTTACACATACAGTGCATTCCAATTACAACGAGTCACCCTTAATAATTCAGTTATTTGTACACTTACCAAAAATCCTGAAAGACGTGAATTTTTTATTTTAAGGGGAACACCTTTTATGTTAAAATTTACTTGTTTATGGTTATCCCCTCTCCTCACCAACATAAACGTAAAAAAGTTTTAATGAAATGGGTGGTCAAGTGATACCTTATATTAAATGGTTTCAAATTCTTCTTTTAGCAGACTTTAGTTTTTTTTTTAAATCGGTTTGGTAGTTTTTGAGAAAATGTATTCTAAATACCTGGATTCCTATTGAGTGGCTCAACCCTATAACCTTTTTATTGTTTAAAATATCAGAATACAATGTGGTACATAGGTATATCCCATAAATATGCATTGTTTCATGAATTTAGAAATTTTAGACTACTGCCGGTTTAGACGGAAACTACCTAAACTTTCTTATTTTAAATGGAGCACCCTGTATATTTTTTCTAATTTAAATGAAAAATGACATGCTGAATTAATAGCCTAGTTTACACCAAAAAGAAAAGGAGCCAACTGGCCTGAGAAAGAAACGAGAGTTTTACTAGAGGTAGCGACTGACATGAAAATTTTTAAATAAATGGACAGTAGTAAATATAGGCACGCAGATATTTATAAATCATTAGAAAAAAAGCTTGAAGAAAAAGGTGTTCACAAATCCTATGAACAAATTAAAATTCGGTTAAAAAAACTTAAATTGTCATATATGAACTGCAAGAAAGAAAATAAGCCAAGTGGAAAGGGAAGAACAGATATTCCATTTTATGATGAACTTGACCTACTATATGGCACTAGACCATTAACTGACTGTAATATTGATGGCTTTGACACTCTTGAAATGAATGTTTCTGATATTCCAACAGTTTCTGAAGATGAAATAGTTGATGGAAACATTATAATCGAAGAAGATATTTCAGAAAACATAATTCTTGAACCCTCAGTTCAAGAAATACTTTAGAATGAAGAACGTAGATAATTTTAAAAGTTATATTCTATAAGTAGGTATTATTTTTCCAAAAATAATGTACCTAAATCGAAAAACTCTAGAGTTATAATATTTTATTATTATTCTTCGTTGTTTTGACATTTTTATATAATTTATTTAAACTACAGATATTATTACAATGGGTAAATCACCTTAGAATTATGGTGTACAAGTACATGGAATTTGCTGAGATTTCAACGGGATTCTGGTGTAAAAAATGTTATAAGGTGGTTTCCTCCTTGTGTGATTATTTTCATTACTGTATTT
Source organism: Listronotus bonariensis (assembly GCA_014170235.1). Lineage (NCBI taxonomy): Eukaryota > Metazoa > Arthropoda > Insecta > Coleoptera > Curculionidae > Listronotus > Listronotus bonariensis. The sequence goes on along the minus strand of JACEGR010003615.1, from coordinate 13,742 downwards.
ATTAATAGGGAAAAATATGCATTATAAAAAGATATGTTGCGTTTTTTAGATACTGAGACTTGCAAAAAACACAAAAGCCAGGCTACCGGGGGCAGATTGTCAACGAATGTTGTCTTGCAAAAATTTTGCCAGTACCCTAAAGAAGAACTGGGAAGAATTATTTAATAAAATGAGTGCAGATCAAGAAAAATCCCTAGCTCGAGAATTAAAAAAACAGAGAGAGTGGGATGTAAAATTAGCAAAAATGCAAATGAGGTCGCAAGAAAGGCAAACAAACAAGCTTATAAATGCACTAACACAATTAACACCTATCAATAAGTTAAACGAAAACCCTACAGAAAAAAGAATGTCTGATTTTGAATTATTTTCAGATAATTCAGATGAGTCTGATTTGTAAGAATAAAAAAAAATGGTAAAACTTATTATATTTTACATGTATAAGACTGATAAGATGACTGATTTGTTTTGTGTATTTTGTCTGTACTATTTTTTCAGAAGTTTGTTTTTAGTTCTACATTAGAATTAATGTTATGTTTTCGTAGTTTAAAGTTTATTACAGTTACTGTGATAAGATGACTGGATTTGTTTTGTGTATTTTGTCTGTACTATTTTTTCAGAAGTTTGTTTTTAGTTTTACATTAGAATTAATGTTATGTTTTGGTAGTTGACAATTTATTACAGTTAAGGTGTGTGCAGTGTACTTTACTAAAGTATTTTGATTCAGTACTACTTTTAGCTGTTGTCAGAATTATGTTTTGTTTTGGTAATTTAAAGTTTATTTCAATAAACGTTTATGCAATGTACTTTAATGTTTTTATTTTACCTGTCCAATGATGAAAATTAAATCTTAAAAATATATTTAAAAAAAAACACATCAAAAAGTTTATATTATTTATTTACATTATGGTGACACATCTCCAGCTTTTATCTTAAAGAAGATGTTTTTATAGGAAAGTTTGCAGCTAAATAATCACATATTCGTCTACGTTTCTCCACAGCACCTACAGCTGCATGTTGAGTCAATGGTTGCCTTGGTTGTGGTAACATTATTTCAGCTTCTTCAACATCTTTTAACCACTGCTGAACAAATATTTCTTTTCTGTCCTCAATGAAATTGTGTAAGATGCAGCAAGCAACAATAACTTTTGGAACAGACTTATAATACATATCCATTCTTTTCAATAAAATTCTGAATCGAGCCTTCAATCTGCCAAAGGCCCATTCTACAACAACGCGGGCTGCATTAAGATATACATTAAAAGATTCTTCTTCCGGGGTACAAGCTCCAGAGAACCCTTTTATGATCCAATTTAGAAGGGGATAGGCTGCATCCCCCACAATCATATAGTTCAGGTTAATTCCATGAAAAAGTTTTTCCACCTCAAAAGATAAATAGTGAAATTTTACAAAATTGAAATTAAAAAGCTCTTTTAAGTGCAGAATAAGTATTTCATATTATTATTACCTAAAGGTCAGTTTTTTTCAATCAAACTTATTTTACTTTAATAAGGAGAGTACCAATTTTCTATTTCTATTTATAAATAATTTTTAAGTAAAATTTTCTACATAGTTTGTCTACTATTTTATATATTTGTACGGGCAATTTTATCAATAAGAGTTTTTAGAATTTAAGGTGGTCTACCATCTTTAATTAATCAGTTCCCATTAGCTAGGTACATAATTAGTTAAAAATTCTTAGCCTCTAGTTAAATTACTCTAAAAGTCTACATCAATAAAGTGACTCGAAGCCTTTTATTAAAGAATAATATAAGCAATTTGTAATTTATAACATAAATAATAAGAGTTAACATGAATACCTGTGGCAAAACTTTTTGTGACACTTGTAAAGATTGGACCCTTTTAGGACAGTGGCATCGTGTACTGACCCTGGGTACTGTACAAAAACATTCTGGAACCTAAAATATTGTTTTAATTAAATAAATTTCTAATTCAATAATTTTTACTGTATTATTTACTTAGGATGCTTTTACCAACTTATTTAAAAAAATGGAAAAGGAAAAAAAGTACAAAATGTATGCATAGAATTTTTTGTTTAATTTGGCAGTGTAGGTACTTTTTTGGCTATTATTTGCAGCGTGTTTTCGCCAGCTCTAATTGATTAAATGATAACCATTATCTGTCAACCACAATCAAAAATTTATTGGACAGGGGTGATAGAATGTTGTTACCAATTGATCAACGGGAGCTGGAAACAACACACAGTCCTAAATTATGTGTTGTGTATAACTATTGCATATGTATAATTAATATATGTATTTAATTAAATATCCTAAATAAAAAGACAACATTTTTTCATGTTAAAATAATGTAAAGGGTCAATATTATACAGAAAAACTTTTCACTTTTTCACAGCCAAGTGTGTTGATAAAAACATCTAGTGAAAAAATAATATAAAATTTTAGTACAATCATCACAATATTAACCTCCAGGAGCAGACATAAAAAATTGGACATATCTTTCTTTTAGTATTTCTTAATAGCCATATGTAATTTCTTTGTCCAATTGTTTATTTATCTGGTCTCTTAGATTAATACTGAATGTGACCAATATAATTGCTCGGAGAGAAATTCCTTAGCTGTTTCAAAATAAGTTGTTTTTAAAAGCTTATACCTGCACTTGTGATCCACAACTGCTAGCACATTGTAGGATGCCCAGCCCTTTCTATTAATAAAGTCTCTATATCCATCCCTTGGAGGTGTTATGGGGATATGGGTGCCATCTATGGCACCCATCAACATGGGTATATGGCTAACACTTTCAAAATGTGAGGATATTTCTTCCACTTCAAATTCATTTGGCATTTTCAAATATGTTGGCATCATATGCTTTATAATAGCATTTGTCACATTCAAAAGGCACTTTCTTACTGTGGATTTATGTATTCCGAACACTGCACCGACCACACGATATTCACTACAACTACAAAGTTTGTAAATACAAACGGCAACTTGTTTTTCCACAGACAGTGGTTCGCGTGATTTTATTATTTGTTCCTTAGGTTGTAAACTTGGCCGTAATAAATCACATTAAACCCACAACATAATTGATGCCATCTAACAAGGAAACAGCCAAATTTTCCTTTAACAAAGACTTTCTCAATAGAATATGATTTCTTTTCTTATTGCAGTTCATTTTTTGCACTTTTATAGAAACCTAATATTAATAAAACAAGTTCTTTTTCCATGTTTAGAAAAAAAAACGAACAAAATTACAAAAAAAAATCCGAAATAAAAAGTAAGGTTAGAGATTGATGTCTTTAAATGTCACCTGTGAATTGTCAAAATCTTTACTCCTAGGTTTAAATTGGTCTACAAAATACTTTTCGCATAAACACTAGCGGACCTATTAAAAAGGTCCACCATTTGGTACGAAGAGTAAATAAAACCTTGCCGTGTAAGCTAGGCTATTGATAACCTATATTTAGATCCGCAGTGGCAAGAAGCATTTTTCGAATTTTTACGACCCTCGCGCAATAAACAAAATGAATGGGTGGACGAACATGCGCACTTAAAATCCGTGGCAAAATACAAACACCGGCACCAGAGCACATTAACCAAGAGAGCAAAACCACTTCGCTTGGCGGGAAGATTATCCTGCGCAGACAGGCCGCCATGTTTAAAACCCCAAAAGTAATCAGGGGTGGATTTTAATCGTATATACATTTGAAGTAACCCACGCAAAAATATTCCAAACTTACTATTTTTAAATTATAGTGGTCCTAAAATATTGGTACACATAAAATATAATTAGTAATGGCATTTACTAATTGTTTCTTTGAATTCAAAGGACCTATTTACCTAAAGTCGAAGTTTGATTGTGGGCGGGGCATTTTAGTACAGGTAGAACCGGCCGTCCCTGGTTTATAAGTGTCATTTCAAACTTCAATTGCACAGTCGTTTATCGTACGTTGTATGTAAACTTTTGTTTTTGAATTATTTGTGTGGATTATTGAGTTAAAATATATTAATATTTCCATTAAAAGTATTACTTTAACCATTTTACGGAATAAAATGGATAAACCATCGTGGATAAGCAGGTGTGCGGCGAAAAACTGCTACAATACAAGTTTAAAGACAAGTTCAAGTTTTTTTCGTTTTCCAAAGGATCTTGCACGGTAAGTTTAATATTTTTATAACAATGTTTATAGAAAATCATTTTTCACTGTATCAGTTAGAAAAATCATTCAACATAACATATATCTTTTGAAGGTGGGTTCTTGGTAAAAAATAAATTTAATTTATAAACTTTGATTTTACCTTCACAAAATTTTAAAAATTATGCATAAGCCTTTTTAAGCGTTAATGCAACAGTAAATTAAATCAAAGTTTTTAGCATGAGCCTTCCTAAAATGTGTGCATTTTACTGAATTACACGTTACTTAAACATAATTGAATTATTTAAAATTTTTTGAACTGTTGGTAAATATATAGATATAAAATATCATTAAGTAAATACAAAACAAAATTTAAAAAATGTTGAATTGCATGTCTTACCAAATTTTTCAAAAAAAGGTGTACCTATTGTTTCTTAGTTTAAAATTAAAAGGAAATAAACCGATGAAGTTTTATCAAGCAATACTTCAATTTAACAGGCCATAAATTGTGCAAAATTTTTTAAAGATTAATAGGGTACGATTATATGCTTTCTTATTCTTAATTTTAATTCTTGGTCCTAATTTTTAACCAGTCAAATAATTATTCTGATATATTGACTGTTTTATGTTTTTTTATTTGTTAAAATTGAGAATAAGAAACTGTATAACTGCTCTCTATTTTTATTATAAGTTTTAGAAAATAATAACTTTTAAGCTGTACAGAACGTAATCTGTAATTTTGAAAATGCATTTTTATTTTATTGTTTTAGTGCACAAAGTTGGGCAATAGCTTGTGGCCGTGAGGACCTCAAGGAAATTGGAGACTATAAAAATATAGGCTATGTTCGGCACATTTTGAACAGAAAATGTTCTTAAATGATTTAAGAAACAGGCTGCAGCCTAATGCCATTCCAACTATATTTCCATCATTAGAAGGGCCAAGCTGTGTGTACCTTGAACATTCGTATGCAACTTGTAGTCAAGATTTTGCTGATTCCTTTGGTAAGTTATGATTTAATTTTTTTATAAGGGTCAGTTTTTAATATTTATTTCAAGATTTGAATACAAAAAAGGCTTTGTGTAAGCTCAGACTAGTGAACTAAAGCCAACAACAGTAAGATAATTTCTTCTACATTATTTTTATTAGACATTTATATATATATATATATATATATATATATATATATATATATATATATATATATATATATAAAACATTTTTTTATCTTTATTTTAACACTTTTACAAATGCCATGTGGCTAAAATACCGAGATTTAGTTGTTTAAATAGCTTTAAAACCAAAAAGATATATTAAATTACCTTTATATTTCGGCAAGCTTTTTTTTCTAAATATATAGGGTGTTTTATTTTAGGTCACTTGTCAATGATCATTTATCTGTAGTTAAACTGTGCCCATACTTTTGTTACTAATATTTATAATTTATTTCTAGAGAAAGCAGCAGCTCTCGAAGCAGTTGCTAACCAAGCTTGTGGCAATATCCCAGAAGATGTTTGCCGTGACCCCTTAAAGGAAATCAATATTATTCAGGATATTGTTATTAAGCAGCCTGGTAAGTACAATTTACATGGTTAAGTCCATTTTGTTAACTAGCATTTGATGTTCTACTACAAAAATAGTTACGTCAGGATTAGGATGTAATTATTAAGTAGTTTCCCTCTTTGTGTTTAAGCAATCAAGATCAAATTGTAAATAGGTAAAGGTATTTAGTGATTCATATCATCTCTGTTAGGTCCTAAAAAATTAAGATAAAATTGTGAATAGAAACAGGTATGCAAAAGTGATTAATATGAACCCTTTTATGGCTTAAGCAATTAGGATCAAATTATAAATAGGTAAAGGTATTCAGTGATTCATATCATCTCTGTTGGGTCCTAAGCAATTAAAAGGAAGTTGTAAATAGAAACAGGTATGCAAAAGTGAGAAATATTAACCCTTTTATAACTTATGCAATTAAAATGAAATTGTGAATAGGCCTAGATATGTAAATGTAATAAAGATAATCCATTAACACTTGGTATCTATTATTATAAACAAACTATATATGCCATATGAAATTAAAGGCATTTAAAGTTTTGAACCATTTTCTTAGTCACTTTTGCACACCTGTTCTGTTCTGTTTCTAATTACTCAAGCATCAAAATGGGAACTATTTAATGCTTTTACATAAATACAGTGTGTCTACTTAAGTCCGCACCATATGAAAAACTTTATTATTGTACTGTAAAATTATTATTAATTTTACAAAAAAAAGTTCTTATTTATAAAAAGTTCTGCTTGGTCTAAAACCCAAAATGCAATCACCAGATAATAATTTTTGCAGTGGTATAAAAGCAAAATTCAAAAATATGATTTTTGCTTAAGAGGAGAGTACCCTTATTTTTCATAATATCAAAAATTTTTATAAGGAAAAGATGTTTAGGGTTAGAAATACATTTCAAATATACAAATTGGTTTATTTAAAAGAAAAAAACCTTTTTTTGACATATTTTCTGCGATAACGAACGTTTCTGTGACTTTTTGCTGTTTGCACTACTAAAACTTTCTTTATATATTACATTTCGATATAAGTATGTCTTAATGTACAAACTTAAATTCTGTTTGCACTTCTAAAACTTTCTTTATATATTACATTACGATATAAGTATGTCTTAATGTACAAACTTAAATTGTCACCCGTAACTCATAAAAAAATTAATAAAAAAAAGGTTTTCTTGGAAATAAACAAGTTTGCATATTTAAATGTTCTTTCTTTTCATTATAAGAATTTTTGATAATATGAAAAATAAGGGTACTTTGCTCTCGAGCAAAATTTATATTTTTTTATCTATCTCGTATATTACTGCAAAACATTAATATCTGATGATTGCATTTCAGGTTGTAGATCATGCAGAATTTTTTATAAGAAATAACTTTTTTCTGTAAAATTAAAAATAAAAAGTTTTCCATTTGGTGCGAACTTACATAAGTAGACAGGCTGTATATATACCGATATATACTAAAGACAGTAACAATTTTTTTTTACCTGTAAAAAGTATCAATAAAATAGTTAATGCTAAAAACATGACCTTTCCATGCATTCCTTTATAAATATTTCATTTGCTATCATTTAGTAAACCTTAAAATACTGCTTTTTGTTCGTGGTTTCATCCTTGTGGCATTTGCTCTGTAATATAAAGTAGGATACACAAAATCTAAATAGCCTTTGCATTATTCTGATTTGTAACCTATATTACTCTAAAGTATTATCTAAATCCATTCAGTACTTTTACAGTAACAAACATATATTCATCATGTTAAACTTTCTACTTTTTTTTCAGATCACAATACTTTGAGGTGGCCCATGAAGAGCCAGTACTTCAGAATGTAAAAACTTTTGAAAATTCTAAAGAAGATAATACTGCAGTCAAAACTTCAAGAGGTAAATATCATAGGGCTACATGCAAATATGCTCTCCATAACACAATAAGAAACGTGCCTTTTAAAAAAAGCCACACAAAATATTGTATATGGGGTTTTCATTTTGTGCATAATTGGGCGATAGCTTACTGGTTTAGTTAGATGAAAAAAATTAGATACAAAAATTTTAGGAAAAAACATGGAATTTGTAATAACATATCGGTTTTGTACAGGGTGTCCTAAAAAAGTGTTAGGGGAAAATAATAAATTACTAAATGTAACCCTATATAGGGTGTTCCTTAAATACATCCTAATATTTAAGGGGGTGATTCTTGGACTCATTTGAAGAAAAACTTTTTATGGAAATATGCCCGTTTAATTTTTGAGATACAGGGTGTTAACATTTTCAGAAACCAAAAATTTCAAAAACACATATTTTAGTAAAAACTGTTATACTGGATATAAACCTTCTTAAATAAGTATTTATTATTTTTGTTACATAATTGCTAATAAAAAATTACAAAACCTAATTTTTAAAAGAAAAAGATCCCGCAATGCTTCTTTTATGGTCTAAAAATATGCAATTAAGTGAATTTTATTTTTTCTCTTAAACTTTTTTATTGTACTGTAAAATTATACAGATATTATTACAAGATACAGAAAAAAATTAGGAGACATAAAAGCTGTATTTTTGCTACATCAGGCCTAAAAATATTTTATATGCCAATTCGCTATAATTTTACTAAGATCTGTTAGTCCCTTAGAAGTCCTTTCCCACTTTCGGTACGCTAAATAGTCACTAATACATATTATATAGCATGTCTTCGGAAGTTCTTACCAAATAGGAAACCTTTTAATTATTAACTTTACGAAAAAATGTGGCTCTTCCTAAAAGGACCTGCTTGATAAAAAATACATTTACACAAAAATATTTGCATGTTGGATATACAGGGCCTAAAAAAAATTGTTTCCAAGTTAAGATATAGGTTATTTCCTAATTACAGTACGAAACTTTAAAGGGTAATTTCTTATGTCATTTCATAAAAATCCCCATAAAAATATGTCCGGAGTTGCTTCGTTTCTGAGATACAGGGCGTTTATTCTTTTTTAGAAGGTTGTTTTTTTTATAAATATCTTAAATACTAAGCCAGATACAAAAAAAATACGATACTAAAAAGTTGTATTTATAGTTGCTTTATAGGAAAAAAACCCATTAAAAGTCAGTGGCGTACATTTTCCTCTCAATAATATTGGCTGTTCTGCCCACTGAGACGCTACTGGACCCAATAAAGTCAATCTAGTTAGATCTTTAGAAATAAACAAACTTACCAAATTTCTACCAAATCGGATTCATTTAAGTATTTAAGATATTTATAAAATATTTTTTTCACAACTTTAACGCCCTGTACCTTAGAAACGAAGCAACTCCGGACCTATGTTTATAGGAAGTTTTCTTTATAAAATGATATGACAAATCTCCCTTTAAAGTTTCGTGCCGTAGTTAGGAAGTACCCTGTATATTAGTTTGGAAACAAGTCTTTTTTTTATCTCACTCTGTACATCCAACATACAATTATTTTTTTAAAAATGTATTTTCTTATCAAGCAGGACTTTTTATGAGGAGGCATTTTTTCGTTAAGTTAATAATGCTGTATAAGCATAAAAATATATAACTTAATACATTATTTTTTTCTAGATATGTCAGTGTCTCCCATTACAGTCCCAGTACAACCTGATCTTTTATCTCCCTCGACATCAACACAAACCCCTCCGGTTCTATCGTCTGGAACACCAAGAAAGAGAACCCTCAGATTGGCCAATAAACAGTTGCAAAGTAAAGTATGCCGTCTTGAACAGAAGGTTAGCCAACTACAAGAAGAACTTGCTAGAGTGAGACAACATGAATTAGGCAATATTTCTTTGGAAGAATATCAAAGGTGCACCTATAAGTTTTGCAGTTCACCAGAGTTGGCAAAGTTTATCAATATTCAAGTGTCACAAAGTGCGAAAAAGAGAAAAGGACATAGATTTTCTTCGGAGTTTAAAACTGAATGCCTTGCTATGTATTTTATGGGGCCAAAGCTTTATAAAAAGATGACTAAAAAGTTCCATCTACCTTCTTATACGAGTTTAATGAGACATACGAAAAATGTAAAAATAACTCCAGGCATATCTGAAGACTTACTTAAAGTTTTAAAAATGAAAGTGCAAACTTATTCACAATTAGATAAGTTTTGTGTACTTTCATTTGATGAGATGGCAATTAAGTCCAATCTGTTTTATAATATAGGTGGAGATGAAGTCATAGGCTTAGAAAATTATGGAGAGGGAATTAAGCAGTTTCAACCAGCGGAAAATGCTACTGCTCTTATGCTGAAAGGTATCTATACTAAATGGAAGCAGCCTCTTTCATTTTATCTTCACCATTCTACTTGTCCACCACAGAAGCTTAAAGACATTGTATTAGAAGCCATAGAGAAAGTTAATGAATGTGGTTTAAGTATTTGTGTAGTTGCTAGTGACCTTGGCCCAAATAATTGGCAAATGGCAACAAAAGAATTAAATGTGACACCAGAGAAACCATATTTTTATGTGAATGAGAAAAAGGTTGTTTATATGTTTGATTCTCCTCATTTAATTAAGCTTACGAGAAACAACCTAATGAAAAACCAGTTTTTGTTTGACGATAAAAAGGCCAGTTGGGAGCATATTAGCAAGATGTACCAATGTGACACTCAATATACTAAACGAGTAGCTCCAAAATTAACAGATGCACATATTCGTCCTAATAACTTTGAACTCATGAAAGTCAAATTTGCAACACAAGTTCTAAGCAACACAGTATCCACTGCAATTAATTTATATTTACAATTTGGCTTTTTACCTGCTGAGTCCTTCATAACATCAGAGGTAATTGAGAGGTTTGATAAACTTTTTGATATGCTTAACTCGTCGTCAACTTTGAGCAAGAAAAAATTTAATAAACCCTATAGAGGACTGAAATATCAAAGAGATTTTTTGAAAGATTGCGACCAGTTTTTAAAAGAATTAAAAATAATTAATTCAAATAATATTGATATTTCTAAAAGAGTGAAATTTATTAGAGGTTGGAGAATTACAATATCTGGTCTACAAGAGCTTTGGGCTACATTAAAAACAGCTGGTTTTGAATATCTGACAACCAGACGACTAAATCAAGATTCTCTAGAAAATTTTTTGGACAAATTCGACAACAAAATGGAAATTGTGTTAATCCCACACCAATTCAATTCCAAAGAAGTTTTAAAAAATGCTTTGTCTCAACCTGCTGGAATCTGGATTAGGAAATTGTGAAGCAGATGCAGATGATATTTTACTACAAATATCCGATTTCCCACCTGAAAACAGATTTTCAGAGGACCCAAAAATTTCTCCAACTTCCCCTGACGTTAGTAATACTTTACCTAAAGTAGATGTAGATTATAGGTCAAGTGATATAATAGAAAAAAATGTTATGAAATATATTTGTGGGTATTTAATCAATCAGTGTTTAAAACAACATACATGCAATGTATGTGAAGATTATTCTAAATCATGCAATGAACTAGATGATACTACATTATATTGCTATTTTAAGGCCTATGAGAATAAAAATATGGACGTCTTTGGTAACTTAAGGATGCCTGCAAACGAATTTGTTTATTTTATTTCTTCTTTAGAGGCCATATTTCAAAACAATTTTGAAAAACTTATTGTTTCTAAAAATATAGTTTCAAACTATGTACATTTATTTCAGAAGCTTTCATTTCAGCATCCCTGCAAACAGTTTTCTTACTTGTATGTGCTAAAGTTATTTGCTAGGATGCGCCTATATTATACATTAAAAAATATTAACAGAAACTTTAGAAAGCAAAGTAATGTTGAAAAAGAAAGAGAAAAAATAAGCTTATTGTTTGGAGACATGTTTAATTCTGTAAAAACCAATATTTTTAAAGTCTTAGATATGTATAACTTGTAAGTATTTTTTTAATTATGTATATTAAGGCATAACTTTTTATTTTTTGGTATATTATTTTTTAATACTTTTATTTTGTCAGTCATATTAGGTTATTTTTATTTTAGTCCTATTATTATGCCACTTTCAGACAATGTTCCACTCCCAGTTAAAGATTTGAATGTGTAAAGTTTACTTTTGGAATAAATAAAGGATTTTAACAAACTTCTAATGTGATAACTGTTTTAATGTGATAAATTCTCGCTATAAATTTTAAAATCAAATAACTATTATAGAGTTAATTTTTCTAGCTTTAGTACAAACTTCAATATGTAAATATAAATTTAGGTAACTTTTTATAATTTTAATCTCCAAATTGTGTGCATTTATTTGATTGTTTATTTCTGTGCTATTTTGTTATTTACTTTAAATACATAATGTGTTGTATTTTTTACTTTTTTTTATTTGACCAATTTTCAAATAAAGAATATTAAGTAAAATGTTATGTGTTTATATAAAATTATATCTTTTACTTATATTTGGATAATTATGACTATGTCTGTGTAAGTTTAGTTGACTGACAGTATCAATATCAATAGATGATGTCTAATTTGATGTAGTGTTTACATTTTTCAATTTTAAAGAAAAAAAATAGAAGTAAATAAAAAAAGGTCTTTGGACTTTGATTACAACTGCCAAATTTGAAGTCTCGGCTATAGATTCCATTGATATGACAGCTGATCAAAATTTTGGTTTTTATTTTTTTATTGAATTACCTGTAAGAGCAAGCTACTTTCAAGTAAGGGGATAAGGTAGAGGTTAGATGATCTTTAAAATAAGATATTAATAATTAATCTTTCTGGCGAGGGTTGATTCACCACTAAAATTGAAGAATGAATTACACGTACCCTCGCCAGAAAGACTAATTGATATCCTATTTTGAAGATAGTTTAACCTTTTTCATATACCCTTAGTATAAAGTAGCTTGCTCTTACAGGTAATTTAATTATTATGAATTAAAAAGAAAAAAATCAAAATTTTAACAAGCTGCCATATTTACGGAAACAATATAGCAGATACTTTAAACTTGACATTTGTAATCAGGGTCGAAAGACCTTTAAAATAATGTTTCACTCGATCCATAGTTTCATTTAAAATTTGGGGGTAAGTCTCACCCCTGTTAGATGATTGCAGTTCATAGGGGGTCAAAGTGGGTACACAATGTTTTTCCTTAAAATAAAAAAACCACATGTCCGAGCGTTTTTCTTTAAACAAAGTGGAGTGCCCAAAATTAGCTCTGTTTCATTTTCAAATGGCCACCCTCTATTTGTAAAATCATATAGTAAGAAAGCTAAAATAATCGCAACCCAAACGCGTTTTCAACAACAACAAACTTAAAATTTAAGTCTTTTTAAAAAACAATCATCCTTTTGCTGATATATACAAAGTTGTTTTTATTTTACTTTGACCAAATATATGAGACCGACGCCCTTACATAATAAAAGTTGATACCCCCAGTGGTGCAAGCAGAGGGGGGTAGGGGCGGTCACATGGGAGGGGGCATGGCCACATCCTTTGTAATTAAATTAGAAATTTTACTAATTACACCCCTAATTGCAAATATGGGCATTTAATGTTGATATGCCCTCCCCTCGGAAAGTTAATATGACTGCCCCTGGGGGAGGGATGCTGGGCTGCACCCCTTCCCGAGAATTATTTTACTGGGGAGAAAGTTCAAAAATTCTTTATTTAGACAATGTTGTAATTTATTTTTTTTTACCTTTTTAACAAAATTTAATATGTCAGCCCCCCTTCCCGAGGAAAAATCCTGGTTGCGCCACTTTATGCCCCTTACATCTTAAAATTTGGATTGGTAACTTTATACCGAGAGTGTTTTAAATATTTAGGCTTATTAATTCATCAAAAATGTATATTATCTTATATAATAATATTCTATAGATTTTTTAATTCCATTGTATTTTTTTATCATTTAACAACTTCACAATGAAATAATCCAACATTCGAAACATACGTACTAAAATATTTATTCCGATATTTAAAAAAAATCATAATTTAATTTTTAAATTTTTACTTAATCCAACCATGCTGTTTCATAGTGGGCCAGTCCGTTCTAATATACTTTGGGGCCAGCAAAATGGCGCAAGGTCACGAAAATTTACCACGAAAGATCAAAGACGCCGACGCGAAGTGGTTTTGCTCTCCTTGGTTTATTTTGC